>APFE030372153.1:0-15837 GCA_000404065.3 Pinus taeda
TGTCATAGATGTGGGATTCATTAAGGCCCTCCTACGACGAGTCACTTCTTGTCGACTTCAGCTCATTATCCAAGAAGTCGATCTAGGAACAACCCCTTTCAGTACTTTGAAGCTTGCATGCCTCAATGGCAAGTTTCTCACTTTCGACGACAGGTTTACATCAATGGCCTTCGACCGAGAGATTTTACGTGGTGTTCGATGCCAAGTCCCTTTTTCACACCACACAAATTGTAATGTAGTAGCTTGAGGATCACTGTCATTATTGGTGATTCCTCTCGCACCTATTAACAGATTACATCATTGGCTGGTAATCAGGCGATGTCTTTCCATGTTCAACTCCAGAACATCTTTCACATGGATCGACTTGCACTCCGAATGAAGATTGAACGAGTTTTGAAGACCTCGGATCTAGTTTCATCCATCCGGGCTGCGATATATTCTGGAATATAAAGACATCAAATGTACATCATTTCCGAACAGATGATCATCCAAATCAAAGGATGATGACTCCGTCTGAATCATCAGTCTGCTACATAGATGATTATCTGTCTTATGTACATGAAAATGAATTTATAAAGCTGAGCATGGGAATGCCCACCTTAGCTAGATCATGAAAAGTATTATGAAGATAATGTATTGTATTGTATCTTATTACAGGTCCCCTCCTAGCTTGAAAAAACTTCGGATCCTCATGATAAAGCATTTCACCCGACATCAAAAGATTAACAACCTCATGCTTTAGGGGGCAACTGTTATAGAAATTTTTGGGCACTGCAACCCCAATCATAAATGTCCATAAACCAAAGGTTCCTAAGTCCCTAAAAGTGTTGCTTCACTCCCTAAAGGAACAAGGTCAGTTGATTACATCATCTCCCAAAAGTTCACAGAAAACTGCTCAAAACTGGACCATACAGAATGCCCAGTGCAGAGGGTGCAATGCATATCAACTACTCAATGTAAAGGGTGTGATGCATACTGGAAAACCCTTCTGTAGGGTGCGATGGGTGAGAATGGAAAAATGGCAGAGACAGTTTGCGAGGTGGAGGATCATAGAATCTTCCAAAAACTTCTCCTCTGACACTTGCCTCTCTGAATTCGCCCTGGGATAAGTAAGAGATCATCAATCTCCAAGTGGAATCAAGAACTATCAGAGAGAGGAAACTAATCAAAAACCCAGAAGCTGACTCACCCCACTACAATCATGTATATCTAGATCCCTAATCACAGAGATCCAGAGGCTGGAATCTTGTATCATGTAGAGAAGTGTTGTTGGTTTCCTGGTGTAACATCATAGTGTTGGGTGATCTAAGCTTTACATGAGGTGAAGAAGGGATTTCTTGCTGGAGGATGATGCTGGGCCAGAACAATTGGTTGTAATCCTCTTTGCTATTCTTGATATTAATAAATATATTCAAGTTTTCCTCCACATTCTTGTATGATTGATTGTATATGCATTTTTGTGGTCAATACATATCTGGTCCTGTATTGTTTATGACTGTAGATCTTTGTTCTTCGATAGTATTATGTTGTTTTGATTCCACAGGTGCTCTTTGAAGCTGGGTAGACGAAGAAGAAGCGATGAAGATCTATCAGAAAGGAGAGGAACCAGGCAAGGAACCAAGCGCAAGACTGAGGTTGGTGTCCTTTGTTCCCCTCTTATCTACTTCTCATAAAGGGAAGCGAAAGTAGTTTTAACTTATTTATTTCTGAGATAGCTACCAGTCTTAGTGGGAATAGCAGCTCCAAGTGGACACTATTCCCGGTACCACTACCAACACCAAGCTCTACCAACAACTCTATGGATGGTTCTTATTAACCATAATATTAAAATTATATTTAAGTTTTATTGTCAATCTGGATATGGGGAAAGGGGTCAAGGCTAAGCCCATGGTCCCTCATTGCAACCTCGGCACATGACCAGAGCGTAGAAGGGATGGGGCATGTGGACCAACCCCGGCCCCTGGTCACAATCTCCCATGAGACCACAAGCATATCCTGGAAGACGCCAATGGAGAGGGGGCTTAGCGAAGCCTCCAGGTTTAGGTCAATTGGGCATGATAAGATCGTGGCAAGGGCTCGACATATGGGCGCTAGTGAAGGGGGATAGACCCATGCCATATGGCCTTTCACCTGACCTCGACACATGGAGTAAAGGATCTCAATGGTTAGGGTGGTTCGTTGGCCCGACCCTCGACCCCGTGTGATTAATGTGATTGCACGGTCAAATTTTAAGGGGCTGAGATGGCAGGGTGGGTCGTTGGCCCTAGCCCCCGGCTACATGGCCCTAGCCCCCAGCCGCATGACCCATGTGGCCAAAATTTAAGACTTTAAAGGTTATTTGGAAATTTAAGTATCCAACAAATTGTGCATTCGGCGGGAAAATTTGTTACCTCTGTAGTAGAAAATATGGCAGATTTGTAGGATAGTTAGAATTTTGGTCTGATTTGTAGGATGGATAACAACAAAACTATAGGGAGAGCTTGTAAAGCCATATATTTGTGATTTTTTGCGATTTTGGAGCTCAAGAAGAGTCTACCTAGGGGTTTATGGACATTGTCGATCAACGGTGACCTTTGTTTGTTGATTTGAGGACATCTGAAGGAACTTTTTTTTGGTTCAAGTCCATGGGTGTATGGATCAATCAGTGTTTTGGAGAAGTTCTTGAAGGTGTTTGAGCATGAAAAATGCATTGTAGGGGTTTTCTTACCTTCATAAGTTTGGTTTATTAGTTGTTACTTACAGGGTTCAACACTTCTATACTTTTCTCACCATGCCTTGTTAAGGAAAGTTTTCTATTTGTCCTTCAATGTCGAATTGAAGTGCTTATATGGCATTTGCCCATTTTCAGATGGAGTACAGGGTCTTTGTAGGAGACACCTTATGTCGTTGATGTTTTCATGACTAACTATAGGTTGTCATGATGTTTATGTGAGAGTTATTTACAAGAGAATATTTCCTTGAAGGGGAAATAGCCACATGTTTCATCAGCAAACTTTTATGTACTCCTTTTCCACTGAATATATGGAGTGGCCTAGCCATGTTGGTAGACCCAAAGATGTAGCCCAAAAGGGGTGAACTCTGTCACCAAATCCTTTATTTTACTTTTCACAAAATCATGTATGAGTTATATGGTGTTGTGTTTCTTATTTTTAAGTTTACATGTGATAACTAACTCATAACTTGAAGAAACCTTTTGGAAAACCTATTTTGTGTTAAGACCCATTTTCCTTATAAAGCAAGAGAAAGATCCCTATTTTTATGAAGAGGAATTTGACCTCCTCCTCAATTTTCATATCAGAATCCGTGCTCAAGTGTATCTCATCCATACCATAGTGGATCCCAGTCCCTCCATCAAGGATCTAATTCCTACCTAAATGGATCTCAAATTTCCTTCCTTGTCCTATAAATATAATTCACTTAAAGTAAAAGGGGTTGGCTTTTATAATTTTGAACTATACTTTCATTCTACTAAAGTATCCATTAAAGTCTTTTGAATGCAAGGTTGAAATTGAGGACTATTGGGAGGAAGTTATCAACATGAAGGATTTAGTTGTAACTCTCTCACTTTCCTTATTAATACAAATTATATTTCTTTTCCACGTATTTATGAGTGCTAGTATTGCAGCAAGGATGCTACAACTCCTGGGCTACCAACTTTACTTATCAACTCAGGGTTCATACAAACTTGGAGGTAACAGTGCTATATGCACAAGTAGAAGTGAAGATCCTATCTGTTTTCACTTGTTCATCTCGAAAGAGACCCCAGGGGTTCCAAGTTAAACTTATATAGAGTCAGAAGAAGCTTGATTTTTTGATGGAAGAAGATAAAATCTATTCTAATAGAGCTACTCTACTACAGAAATGAAGAAAACAACATGTAATGCTAAATCACACCATGTCCTAATTAATCATTTAAATAGTTAAACTAAGAAGAATTGCTAAATCAACACTAACCTAATATTGTTATCTATGTTATAGAAGTAAAGAGAATCAAACTAAACTAATGAATAAGCACAGAAACTAAACTAAAATTGTTTTCACGTTTTTTTTTTTTCTTTCTTTTTTTTTTCGCTAAAATCAACCATGCAAGGAGTTAAGCAGAAGAGCAAGCGAATGTAGAAATCAGTGAAAGGATGACGTAACAAAGCAGAAGTGCATAGGAACCATTGGATTGATCGAGAAAATTATTAATGGGAGATGATCGATATCTTATCATGGAAGATTACGTGAATAGATGGATGAATAAGACTGACGGAAGATGAATGGTGGAGATCTTATCGCGGGAGGCTAAGTAAATAGATGGACGAACAAGACTAATGAAAAGATGAATGGCAAAGATCTTATCGTGAGAGGTTTAAGTCAAGAGATGAATGAACAAAACTAATTAGAATATGAATGGCGGAGATCCTATCGTGGGAGGTTTAAGTCAAGAGAAGAACAAATAAGACTAATCGAAAGATGAATGGTGGATATATTATCGTGTAGGTTAAGTGAATGGATGGATAAACAGGGTTAAACAGGAGATGAATGGCTAAGGTATTATCATGGAGATGAGGTGAGGAGATGGATGGATCACATCAAGTCACATGGCGAAAAAAGGGTAAAAAAATGTGTGAAATGATGGAGCGGGTTTCGATAGGCAGCAAGCAGTTTCTCGTGTGCCCTCAAGGCTGTAAGCAGAATTCAAAAATTTTGCATGATTAGCCTAACTAGGTGACATGTAGTACAATAAAAAAACTTTTCTCACATTCTCTTAGGTGGATATCGGTCGTGCAAGAATCCACACAAGATTGTGCGATAGCTATTGGATCAGGCGGGGTTGATCAACGGTGGAGATCGACCAAGCTGGTTGGTGATTGGGTGACGTGATATCCAATAGATCAAGGGCGTGGTAGATAAATGGTGGATATTTTGAGAGCATAAAGTCAAGCATTGAAATTAATTAGAAGGTGATTTTATAGGTTTGTTCTGGATCAGACGGTAAGGAGATCTACATGTATAATCCACTTAAGGCGTGATTTATTGGCTCGCACTTAAGTATTTTGTGCTGAAAGAAATGTGAATATGAGTGAGATCTGTTGCAGAAAGAGAGTGATTGAAGAAGATAACAATGAAATGAACCAAGTAATGAATCATGACATCAAACTCCAAAGCTCATTCAATAACTAGAAATTTGAAATACAACCAATCTACTCTACACTACTATAATGAAAATGCATCTATTTAAGCAAATGGCCGATTAAACCATGGATCAACACTAGCATACATGTACAGTAAAGAGGAGCCTTAGTTGCTAGGGTTAGGCCCTAACCCAAGAACTTCAACCCTCTAAGTTAAATCAGTGCTGGCTGGAAACAAAACTCATTCTTATTATAAAAAACAATGGATTACATCAAAACTGTCACAAGTCTTGCAGCTTGAAAATAGTGTAAAGTTTTACAATCCAAATTCAGAATCCTACTAAGGTACTAGACCTCTCTAATTATACGACTGAAGCCTCCAACTACTTCTTTAAAATTAGGGAGGCTCAGCTCCGAAACTAGAGATAAACTGGTGCTTTGACTTCCACTTGCTCAGCTGCCTTCTAGTCCTCATGATTTGGCTGGTTGCACTCCAAGCTGATGGAGGAATATTCGAATGGAGGGTAGTAAATGAGGAGGATTTCCCTCCTATAATTCCTCTCCCTTGTACCATTCGATTTTTAACCAGGATATTTGCTAAAATTCCTTGCTTTTATCCTTTAATCTTGCATAACATGCACATTAGACCACAAAGCAAAATATCCAACTCTAACTCATCTCATAAGCAAAATATAATCAAAAGTATGCAACAAGTTGTGAGAATAGTTGGTTTGACTATGCGAGCAGGTGAATTAAGGCCCATATAATTACCCAATTATGAGGCTCATCATCACCCCCTATTGAAAGTGTTTCTCATCCTTTGAGCAACTTAGTCAATGTACATGTCCTTCATGGCTCTGGTAGCCTCTCTTACATCCCATGCCTCTGTTATGGTCTCTTCTTCTTGTGCATAGAAGCCTACTTTCCTTTCTACTTCTTCCCACTACCTCTTTTCCTCTTCTTCTTTTCTCCCTTCTAGCATCCCTAGTAGTAGTGGTGGACTGAGTTTTAGGCCTATCCAATTGACCTTCAACCTTTGCACTGATTGCTTATACATAGGTATCCTATTGAGTGCCTCTCTCAACCTTTGAGGGGAGTGATATTCGCTGATCTTCAAGCTATGTGGCAGTTTGTTCCATCTCCTTGAGTAGCATGTATACTATCATCTCCTAGTAGCCTAATCATATCCTCAAAATGTGCATTTGCTTACTCCTTGGTAGCAAGATATCTAGGTGCCAATTGAGGATCATTTGCAATTAGATTATGATTGTTGATTAGGGCCCTGGGATTTGATTGTTTGACTTTGATCAATAGAGTTTCATTTTTCTCTCTGGCCAATATTATTTTCATCTCTGCATCCCTTGACTCCTCATGGTTCATCCATGATGCCAAATCCATTAATTGTAGATCTCCTAGCTCGGCATTAGGATCCCAAACATTCATGTCTATGAGGATCATGTTATGCAAGTAACACTCAGCCATTTTGACCCTATCCTCTAGTGTACTTTGATCACAAAGATCAATAAACTGCCTGTAGTCCTGAAATGGCATGGTGCCCCTTTGTGTTAGTGTTTTAATATGAAATTGCAACCATTGTTCTCCAAGGTAAAGAGCATAGGATTTAGCTGGCATCCTACACTGGATGGCCTCCAAGGAGAGGCTGGCCATACATGCTATTTGGTTTTTCCTTTGAAGTTGTCCTCTCAACCAATGTGCATTTTCCCTCTCAAGATGATCTCTCATTATTGCTTCTCCATCTCTTAAGCCACTTATCTCTTTGCCCATTTCCTCGAGCTTCTCTTGTTTGATTCTTATGCTCTTTCTTGTTTTGAAATATAGAGGGGTTTTCCTTCTTCTCTTCCCGTTTTGTTTGACTAGGGTACTTAGATCAATGACGGCAACTGTTGCCTCCCTCACATGGGCCTCTGGAGACACCCTAGGTATCTCTTCATTGTGTTCTTCCCCTTTTGTTTCAATGCCTTCTTCCTCTCTATTTTTCTTTTTTTTCTTTCTCTTGTTGTTCTTTCTCATCTCCATCAGTTTCTTCCTTCGTTTCCTCCTCTGCTTTAGTATCATCCTCCTTCTCTTCTGCTTCATCATGTTCCTATGTATTAGTTTCTTCTTCATTCATCTCATCCCCATCTAGCTCTATATCTTCTTCTTGTTTCGCCTCCTCCTCACTGATAGAAGGACTAACATCATAGGTGAGGGTTTTAACGTCATCCTCTGCTGGTAAGTCTCTAAAGACTGATCATGTTATACGGATCCTGAGGTTTTGGAGGGCATCCTCAATGAGGATCCTGATCAACCCATGGTGAGCCAACTATTGGGACTTACCTTCCTTTACTTTGTTGCTAGAGTCTATGAGTGATTGCATCAAGAAATAAGGTATGTTGAGTTTTCGGTGAACTGGTGTCTCTACCCCAAATCTTAATTCTTCAAGAATCCTAAAATAGTAGCCATAAACAACACTATATCTACCATTACATGAGATATTTGATGATTTGGTAAACTACCTCACTCCATGGGTATGGCAGAGTGTCCCTCCTTACTCCATTTTTATCTTTTGTGGGTTCTTCACCTTCTAAAAAGAATTTCCTTTTTGCCACCTGACTGTCTGCTTTGTCTTCTTTTCTCCATGGAATTCCTAAGGGAAGTGTGGTGACCCTACTGATGAGCTTTGGGGTGAGATCTATAGTAAGCCCTCTAACTATAACAGTGGCACAGATTCTGTTGTGTGGAATGAGGGAATGAGAAAATTCTTGAACCACCTCATCATCACACCCTGTGAACTTTTCAAAAAACCCCATCCATTATTGTATTATAAAGATTTCAAGCACTTGGGGTCTTGTTGTATCCTCACAGTGTTTGTGGGTTCTCTCCTATTAAACCCTCCTATCATCTCGCTTGTGAAGATTGAGGAGGAAATGAGATGTTTGACAGAAGAATTTTAAATTTAGGAGAAAACATAGTTTCCTATGTCTGTAATTCGCCTCCCACAATTGTTATATCCACTATCTTTTAGAGCATTTCTAGTTCATTTACTTGTAAATGGGGATGCAATTTTAGATCCTACCTCTTTAGAATGGTGGCAGTGGATAGTTCTCATGATATTCCCTCTTGAACCCCTCTCTACCTATCTTGTAGACTGCCTCTGTGTATCCTGTAGATTGCTCCTGTATATTGTTCCTGTATGAATTCTTGTACATGATCTTGTAGAACTTCTCTTGCAGAATGATGGATCCTTGCTTGTGGTGGGTGGCTAGAGTTATAAGTGTGACTTGAGTGAGGGAGTTTTGAGGAGGTGGAATGCATGAATGCATGAATGCATGCAAATGATGTTTTGTTTCCCACTCCTTGTAATCAACTCCCACCTTATAGATCCGTAGTTAACCACTTCTTGTCTTACTTATCCTTTGTCTTTAAATGACTACAACCACGTGTGAGAGGACACCGAGTTTTGTATGTAATGACTAAATTAAGGTGGCCAAGTTAACTGGCCACCTTTTCACTTGTAAACCAACTACCCCCTAACCTTTACAACTTTTGATCAATTTATACATATGAGTGAGTGAGTGGGATACTTACCTGTGGTCTCGATGCCATGCTACAGTTGTCAAAGATCAGATGTGTTGCGTTGTTTACTTGCTGCATGGTCATTCTTCTTCCTCCTATATTGTTTTTTGTCTTCTGTTTGCTATCTGGAGCTCCTTGATCATCCTTGTGAAGGCCTATATTTGATGATTGATACTTTGTGGGATAGGCTACTACATGACCTAACCAACCTACCATTCACCCTTGGATTGCTTCCTGTAGGTTTTTGGGGGATCCTATAGGAATACAGGGGATCCTATAGAAAACATAGTCTTCTCCTGAATAGAAGCAATGGAGTGGAAAATGATAGAAATGATGGAGTGATGCATGGTAAGGAGTGTAGGAGATGGATATGTGTGAGGTAGGGTGCTCTTTAGATCCTCGTTTTTCTCCTTGACTCTCTTTCTCGTCCACCTGCAAATATCAATTACATCTTTTTATCTCTTTTTTCTTTTTTCTTTTTTTGAATAACACCTAGGCTACCTTAGAGAGGTTTTCACCCTAGATGCTTGCCCTGGGCACCTCAAGGAATGTTTTTACCCAGGGATCTTCTTATTCTTTTTTTTTTCAATTTTTTTTTCGTCATTGGGTCGCCTCACGCGGTTTTCAACCCAAAGATGGGACTCAGGCGCATCATGAAGGTTTTCCCCTGAATCCTTATTCTGTTTTCTCTTTTTTTTTTTTCAGTGACCTGGTGGGGGAGGATCTAGAACTTGCTCCACAATCATCATTGTTTTATTGATATTGTCAACGAACTCTTTCTTTGATAAAGGCCTCTTGTACATTTTCAATCGGTGTCCATTAAAAAGCAATAGAATGGCTTCTTCATCTATAGTTCTGATCTGCACTAAAGCATTATCATGGCATCTTTCCACCACATAAGTCCCGAGCCATCTTATCCTTAGATTGCTCTTGAAGTCTTTATACCTAGAATCATATAACAATGCCCAATTGCCCTCTTGAAATTTCTTCTCCTTAATATGTTTATCATGCCAGATCTTCCTCTAAAGCTAAACTATCTCTATATGTAGGAGGGCCTGCATTCTGAATTCATCTAAGCCATTCAATTGGAACAATATTTCTTTTTGTGCATGACTGAGATCCAAAACTAGTTGTGCTGCCATCCTCAATGTGTTATATTCAAACTCAATGGACAACAAAGCCTTTTTCCCATAGACCAGCTCATAGGGTGTAAATCCAGTGGTGGTCTTCCATGTTGTATTACAGGCCCAAGTGGCCTCAACTAGTCTCTTTGCCCAATCTTTCCTACTACTGCTCACTACCTTGGTTAAGATGCTCTCCAGTGCCCTGTTGGTCACCTCCACTTGCCCATTATCTTGTGGATGATAAGGAGTGGAGGTTCTATGCTTGATTTTGTAATGGCTGAGCAATTATTCAATCATGTTGGAGGTAAACTGGCTACCTTGGTTTGTGACTAGCTCTCTAGGGTACCCAAATTTGTAGAATACATTCTCCCTTAGGAACACAACCACCTTCTCTTCTGTTGCTATCTTAATTACCTTGGTTTCAACCCACATAGTCAAATAACCAGTGCACACAATAATGTATTGTTTTTTCTTTGAGGGAGGGTTAATAAGCCCAATGAAGTCCATGCCCCACTTGTCAAATGGCTCAAAATTCACTTGTGGTTGTAGGGTAATTTCATCTCTTGGAGTAGGCTTTCCCATCCTCTAGCACCGATCACACTGACTAATGTACTTCTTCACATCCTAATGAAGAGTGGGTCAATAATAGCCTTCTTGTAACAATTTGAATGTTGTCCTCTTTGCTACAAAGTGACCTCCAGAAGGCCCATCATGACAAATCAGAAGGATGTCAAAAACTTCCTCTTCCCTTACACACCTTCTCAAGATTTGATTTGGGCCAAGTTTGAAGAGATTGCCCCCAATCCAGGTGAAGGGGGTGCTTTTCTTGACTATATTGCTCTTTTCTATGGAGGGAAAGTTTGGTGGGAACTGTGTTGATACCAAATAGTTTTCTATATCAGTAAACCATGAAGGGCGAACTGAAATAGCAAACAAATGCTCGTTTGGTAACTAGTCATCCACCATTCCTTCTTCACCTGCAGGTAGATTCACCCTAGATAGAAAGTCCGCAACAACATTTTCCTTACCAGGCTTATAAAAAATAGTTAGATCAAACTGTTGTAATAAAAGCAAGCATCTTATAATTCGAGCATTCACATTTGGTTTGTTCATTAAATATTTGATTGCAGCCTGGTCAGTATGCACAAATGTTTGATAGCCTATAATGTAATGCCTAAATTTGTTTACTGAATGCACAACAGCCAGGAGTTCCTTTTCGGTCACAGTATAATTTAGCTCAACCTTTAGCAGGTTCTTACTGATAAAATAGATGGCATAGGGAAATTTCTCCTCTACTTGTCCTAAGGCTGCTCCTATGGCTTTGTGTGAGGCATCAACATGAATATGAAAAGGGAGGGCCTAGTTTGGGCCTAGAAGAATTGATCCAGTGGTTAACTTACCCCTTAAAATGTCTAAGGCCTCTTAGCAACTCTTTGACCATATAAACATAGAATATTTGGCCAACAACCCAAATAAAGGAGAGGACAACTTGCTGAAGTCCTTTATGAACCTTCAGTAGTATCCAGCTAACCCCAAGAAACTCGCGACATCCCTCTACCTTTGAGGATGTGGGACTCTTTGGATGATTTATATTTTTTTTGGGTCCACCTGTAGTCCTTGCTGAGATATTGACTGACCTAGCATAGCCCCTTCAGTCATTAAGAATTCACGTTTTTCTGGACTGATAGATAGGTTAATTTCAATGCATTTGTGCAATACTTTGCCTAGGTTAGTCACGGCTCCTTGAAAATCATAGCCATAAGGTGTAAAATCATCCATATAGATTTCCACCGCATCATGTACTAATTCAGAAAAAATTCTGAAGACTGTTCTCTAGAAAGTGGCAAGTGCATTGCATAGGCAAAAAGGCAGTATCCTATATGAAAAAGTACCCCAAGGACAGGTGAATGTGGTCTTATCCTAGTCTTCTGGGAAGATGTGGATTTGGTTGTACCCATTGAATCCATCTAGGAAAGAGAAAAACTTCTTCCCTACTAGGCCATCTAGCACTTGGTCGATAAAGTGTAGGGGAAAATGATCCTTCTTTTTGGCTTTGTTCAACTCCCTATAATCGACACAAATCCTCCACTTACCATTTTTCTTGGGAACTAATACTAAAGGAGAGACCCGCTCACTGTCGGAGATAGAGTAAATGAATCCTACATCTAGCAGTTTTTGCAGTTCTTCTTTGACTATATCGTTAAGAGTTGGATTCATCCTCCTTTGTGGTTGCCTGATTGGCTTGCAACCTTCTTTTATGTATATGTGGTGAGTACACACTGATGGGTGTACTCCCTTCATTTCCTTGTAACCCTAAGCGAAGGCTTCTAGGTTTTCTCTCAACTTGTTGCATAGCTTTTCCTCTTCAAGAGCAAAAAGAGATGGATTGATTTTCAAAGTTTTCTCTGGGCCAAATTCTATGGTTTTGACATAGAGTGGGTTGGAATTGGCCAAGCATAAGTAAATTGGATGATTCTTCTGGGTTTTCCTTACTTCTTCTTCTAATGGTAAGAAACTAGGAGTTGGACTTTGGAGCATGTGTTCAATTAATTCATCCTTGTCTTGCTATCCTCCTCCTATGGTTACTTCCAAAGCATAAATTTGGGTTGAATAAACCTCATCTTCTTCCTCCTCCTCCAACCATAAAGGTAAATCATGCTCTAGAGAAGGTTGAGTAGGAGGGTATAGGACTAACTTCTTGGATATATGCCCATTCTTGATGGTCATATTCTTATCTCTGCAACTAATGTAAGCATCAGCTATGGCCAACCATGGCCTCCCAAGGATGAGATGGTATCCAGTAAGCTTAGCCTTAGGCTGGAGAACTAGGAAATCTGCAGGGTACTCCCAGGAGTCAATGGAGACAACCACATCCTCTACAGTTCCCTCAGGGGTGACTATGGAACAGTCTACAAGCTGCAGAATTGTTGTGGTCTTCCTCAATTACTCCTAAAGGTTAAGCTTGAGCATGGTGTCCTTGGTCATCACATTAATGGTAGCCCCAAGATCAATCAGAGTGTGTGGGACAATGGTGCCATTGATGTGCACATCTACTACAAGGCTTCCAGGGTCCAAATACTTTGGACATATTACCTGCCCCAGCATTAAGTCAGACAACTGCCCAATCACATTAACGATAGGGGCATCCCTTTTTCTTCTTACTGGATGCTTGAAGCACTTATCCTTAATCAAATTATTGTAAATGGGAACATCTTTTATTGCTTGGAGAAGGGGGATCTTTACACATAGTTTTTTCAATTCTCCTAGAATTTCAAGTTCTTCTGCTGTAAGCTGGAGTGGTTGGGCTAATCTCTTAGGTAAGGGTGGATTTACGTTAAGGTTTCTTTCCTCTCTTTCTTCCCTCACCTCCCTATGTGGAGATGGAGGTTGGTTATCTGAGAGAATTCTCCCAGATATTAGGTTGATCTCCTAGATTTCTACATCATAAGTTGGGTATGATGTCTCTCCACTATATACTTGTTGAGCCTACCTATTGTTTGGGTTCGGATTTGGCTGGGAAAGAATATGGGGTTGCTTGGGTGGAGCAGAGTGTAGGAGTTGTGGTTGGGTAGGTGGTGGAGGCAATAGAGCTGGAGCATTGTTGTATTAGGGCCTCCACCCCTAGTGTGGGGTATTCCACTGAGGTTGTGGTGAACATAAGGTTGAAATGACTGGTTGGATAGCCGAGAATCATACTGAGATGCATAGGACCAAGGAGGGGTTGTAGAAAAGGAAGGATGAGCTTGGGGTCCCCAAGAAGGTCACTCTTTTGGTATGGCAAAATGTATGGCAAAATGAGTATACTGGACAGTTGGTTGACCAATCGATTGGGAAGCTTGGCCAGAAACTTGGGTATACTAGACGTTAGGTTGATTTGGGTTAACAAATGATTGACCGGTTTGTCCAGTATGAGAGCCTTGCTGGATACCAGGCTGAGCTTGCTGAGTGGAAGGTTGGCCTGGATTACCAGTAGGTTGTGTATGAGGAGTGAAAAAGGGACCACTATAAGCAAAAGGGTTTCCTTGGAAGGATTGTCCTTGTAGGTTTTTCTGATGTGGTTGTTTGGGTTGCGCATATGATGCTTGACCACCGTGATAAGAGGTGGAACCCCAATCTATCGACAGCGGAATTGAAACCTCGCCTACTGACAGCGAACCTATCCTAGTCCCAGGAGGTGGTAGATACTGATCATATTGTCCTCCAAGTGAGACATTCGATGTAGGATCAAAACCTACAAATAAAGAGGTCGAAGGTTGGCTAAAAATAGGTGTCGAAGAAGCCACAGATACTGTTGGAGGGGTTGTGACTGAGGTAACCGCTGTACCGTGAGATTGTGGAATCGAAGGCTCCGTATTGGAGAAGACGGGTGGTGACCAAATAGAAGTCGGAAAAGGAGATGATAGAAAATCACACAATGCTCTATAGCCAAGAGGTAGTCCCCCGGTAGTAACAGTTCTACTAACATGTGTAGATTCCATTGTGCTGGGAATCTCGCCCCCTAGCACACCGGATTCGTCAGTCGTAGTAGGGGATGGGTTTTCCATATCAGAAGGAAATGGTTGTCGAGGAGAAGTGTATTCCCAGAAAGGGACACCATTTTGAGAAGGTTCCCAAATAGGGTTCGAATACAATTGGTAATCCTCGTCGCCTGGAGCACGAGAGTTAAGCGGTTGTATACTTGGAAAAATAGGAAGAATTTCACTCACAACCGGTATCTCGGAAGAGGAGATTGGTAATTCCGCCAGGATGGAATTTCACAAAATCCTGGGGAATCTAACGAAACCAGACCCTACTCAGACTAACGCAAACAAAAGTTAATCGGGTTATATGTGATCGTGGCCAAATAAATTTTAAGACACTGAACTTGACCTTTTCATTTTTTAAGAGTCGAGAAAAGGACGAAAATATGACTCTAGTCTCCTTCAAATATTTAATGAGCATGAAGTGATAAGACGCTCACTTACACCTTTTCTTTTAGAGAGTCCGAAAAGGATCAAAAGTGACTACTCTGGAGAACTAGGTAAGAGGTTTGCCAAATAATCCGTAAAACTGCTTATACACCTTGGCAATCAGATGAAAACCAAGGACTTCCCGTACTGCAGTCAATCTTCCCGAATGTTGTGTTCAATGCATTATGGGTTGTAAGGCGGCAGACTCGGCTTCCTATGGATAAAAGGTTGCAAGCCTATAGGGGTCTCCCAATATATACGCGACGGTACGTGGGAGAACAATCCGTACTGGCACTTACCGTTTCACCGTGGAGGAATCACCCAACCACTCAATGGTAAACTACCAGGTTTAAAGACACCGGAACACGTCTCTAACCTAGACCTCTAGAATATGTGCGTTATGTTCCAATGCGTTGTTAGGTTCATTTAGTTTATTTTACAGTTTATCTTCAATTATGTTTCAGTTTTTGGTCCTACCGTATGTGATCTCTCGAAACTTCCTAAATGCAAACTATATGCCAAAATTATATCATTTCATTCAATGAACTCTATCTACAGGAGAGCTGAGATCTTTATACAAACAAAATGATCAACTAAGATCCTAATGCAGCTAATAACAAGAAATGAATTTTATTTTTCTTTTTCTTTTTTAAAAGCAACCAATAACAAGAAATGCTAATTGATAAAATGCAAAAGAAATTTTGTTTTTCTTTCATTTAGGATAGCATGATGCACTCAACAAATCTCAAGAGATATTCACAAGTATAAACAAACACAATTCACTCAAAGGAATCTAGAACCAATTCTGAAACGTCAAAATGACCTATCAAAGCAAGGAAAACACAAAGACTTTCAATGAACCATGTGATCTAAGTTCAAATGAAGTCAATCAAAAAATAAATAAGCTAAAAGTGAATTACTTGCAACATAGAATGCCAAACTTTCACAACCACCAGATAAGTGCGGAAAACAACCAAAAAGCTGACTGGATCATCAAACCAATGGATGAGCTTGCTCTTCAGTAACACACGCTCCCATAGCAATGTCCCGAGATATTGGAGGGACGAA
>APFE030372169.1:4850-15251 GCA_000404065.3 Pinus taeda
ACACTGCAAAAGAATCTCCTCTATTGGTTAGTTTCACTAATTCCGATTGGGCTGGTGACCCTAATGATTGGAAGTCTACTGCAGGTTATGCGTTCACTCTTGTTTTAGGACCTATTACATGGGCTTGAAAGAAACAAAGTGCCATTTCTCTTTCTTCAGCAGAAGTAGGGTATTGTGGTGTTGTAGAAGCTAGTAAGGAAGCCCTGTGGCTTCGTTAGATCCTATCAGAGTTTGGCTTTCAGCAGCAACATCCGACTACACTTTGGTGTGATAATCAAAGTGCCATTCAACTATGCAAAGATCCATTCCAACATCAGTGCAACAAACACATTGAACTTCACATGCACTTCATCAGAAAGCTCATTCATGACCATGTTCTTGAAGTGCAATATTGTTCAACAAATGATCAAGTTGGAGACATCTTTACAAAGGCTCTCACAGAGGCGAAGTTTACTAAACTTCGATTTATGGTTCGATTTCAGGAAGTTGTCACTAAGGGGGAATAGGCTCTAATGCCTCCTTCCTTCTCCTATTGTGTCATATTTGTACATCCTTCAATCCTATCCCAAGTTTTTCTTAAGGGGGGGTGTTAAGACACATAGATAATAGTTAAGTATAACTTGGTCTAATGTAGAGTTAGGTAAAGCATGTTTCTTTACTATGTATTTTTGTAACTTACAATCCGATGGTCATGATATGTTCTAGACATGAAGTGATCTCACGGTTCATTCTCTCCTTGGTATTACCAACACTTGATCTGTGGCTTAACACCCAATTGGTCCATGATATCTATTTAAAGACCTTGGAGGGCCATTTGTAGGGTAACCGTTCATGAGAGAAGCTTATGTAAATTTCCATTCTTTTATTAATAAATTGCCTGAAGTGGCCATGTTGGCTCAAGCTGTGGACTATTTCCCTTTTTGAGGGTTTTAACCACATCAAAAATATTGGTGTATTGATATGTGATGTGTTTGTGAGTGACGTCCTTTGCTGTTATGTCTAAGGAACTTACCTTGTAAATTCCTACACCTAGACCCTCCGACTACCGATATGCGATATCGATGATCAACAGATCACTGCTTTTCCTTCCAACAATGTTCATTGACTATTGGGCTCTGCCGTTAACCAATTTGCGATTGGCTCCTGGGTCCTCGATTGTGATTTTTCTGTATTCTTTGGGTCTTTCCAAGGGTAATATTAAAAATGATTTAACGTTTGCTCTAGGAGTACATTTTTGGACATCCATATACCGTTAAATCTCTTTCCGAACACTACGCAGTCGAGGGAGGCCAATTAAGTTATGATATCTTCCATGGCTTGAAAAATGGATTTAAAATAACTGATATTAGGTCCTTGAGGCAACTGATAATTTGTGAAGCAGTGAGTGACAAGATGGCAGAAGAGGAAGGGTGAATTTCTCCTATAATTTCAAGGCCCCATTGTTGGAAAGGAGTTTCAGTATATATGGGCTATAAGGGTAAAGGCAATAGTTTCCTTTGTTCCTTCGAATATTTCGAATTTGTGGCTTGAGTTGAATTTCTTTTGGACATCATAAAATAATTTTGGCCAATAAAATCCTTCCCTTAGGATCTTGTTGGCAATAGTTTTCTAATACACGTGTCTATTGGCGTCCATTTTTGTCCCCAATTTTCTGCCTCTCATCCCTATTTTCACCATATTTTTCTTATGAAAGTACTCCTACTACCTACCCTATCACCTACTTCACTCCCTAAACCCCACTAGTACATGAGTAAGAGGTAAATGCACTTAACTAACATCATTTTGCTATTTGTGATTGAATTGAAGTGAATTCTTGAGTCATGTACATATATGACAACTATTTATTCATGGGTATAGCTAGAAGATTGGTTGCAGGATTGGGAAGTCAACATAAATGGAAATATGCCTTATCATCAACATCGATCTCAGCCTTCAGATTCAAACAACCGATCCTTGACCGAGTTCGAGACAGTCTAGCTAGTTGGGCTCCTTTTTCTTGTTTTAATCATCGAAGTTTACACAACAATCTGTAATGACAAGCACAATGCTTCCATAATCGATTTGTTATGTTAAGAATGATAATTCCAAGGCCAAATATCCTTTAGATTAGAATCAAGAAGACTACTCTCATAATAGCAGTCAATTACTCTAGAAGGAAGTAGTTTGTTTTAAGTAGAGTCAATATGATTTGGAGCAGATTGAGCAGTGCTTAGATTAGTTTATAATTGCTAAGGTTTCCATAGTTAGTTAAATTGTTATTTTTACATTCACACATTCACCTTTAAAAGTCGTTGTAATTCAATGACAATGCTAGTGAAGCTAGCTGGTTAAGAGTTAGAATTGTTGCTATTGTTAGTAAGATACACTGTAACTTATGTCAATTGGTTGCCAGAATCTATTTTGAAAATATACATGATCAATTTCAAGTTGTGAGCCAGAAGCGTTGTTATCATGGTTGATTGTGAGTTATGTCTCTAATGTTTTAAATCCTTCTTTCATTGCAGTAATATAGCTTACTCCAGGTGTGGGAGGTCCCACCACCTCTGGAAATAAGCCTCATTAACTGTTCAGATAGCTAGGTGTGTGTGTGTGTGATTTTATAGTTTGAATTCTGTGTGTTATAGTTACGAATATTGATATACGATTTCATAACATATGTGTGGTTTGTTACCATACAAATTAAATGATTTTAGGATTGCTTTCCTGTGTTAAAGATCTCTGATTCATTTTATAACTTGAGCTTATATTTTAACACATAGCCATTCTTTTTTCCTCCACTTAAGTCGCATGTATTCATATTTGTAATTGGAGTGTCCACGATAGAGAAAATCAATCGATTCTTGAAGTTTAAGAAGCACAATTTCTATGTGTTTATGTTGGACACAAATTGTCATTGATGTTAATATGGAAATATTCAAGGAGTAGACATAGACAAGAGGAGCAAACAGAGTTATCGGAGCCAAGAGGAGGACATAGAGCCACCAGAGGAGCAAACAACACAAAGAGCAGAAAGAGCCAGTGGAGGCATGAAAATAAGTCATCGGAGAGCTTATATGCATGTAGGTAATAGCTATCGGAGCAACAATGCCAAAGGAATACTCTATTGGAGGAGTAGAGCTATCACATATCGCATATGCCAAGAGTAAGGTTCATAAGTGGAGCAATATATATATACAAACAAAGTAAGAACAATGGAACAATATATATATGCATGCATTTAAACACTATCAGGAGTGGCCTTAACACTATTGATGGGCAAACTATGCATCCCCGACAATACACTATCGGAGGCCAAAACTCATGTATATATATACCGTTACCTATCGGAGGCAGAAACTGGACTTGAAATTTATTACATGGGAGTGGTGAGTCATATTGGGTCCGACACCTAATATCGCATTGCAAAAATGAAGTGGTCGGCGTTAACGTCAAGCCCTGACCTTGTGCGACTTGTGATAGCCGATAACAATATTGCATCAGACCTCTGCCAATGGCAACCCCCGATTGCGATGAATAGATGCAGACCCGCCGCTACATTACAATTTGACTCAATGCTATATCACGTCCACCATGTCGAAAGTGATCCATTGCAAGTTATAAAGGGATGGCGCTATAAATTGTGATTGCGATTACACACGGACCTGAAGGGGTTATCAACTATTGCTTAATACCATATCACATCCGATCCATCGGAGTAGTGGAGGATTGGCCGTCGGTCATCGACGGAGTCATGGGTCCAATATATAAAGGACCCCCGGGAGTCATGAATCACCGATTGTGATTTAAGCATGGACCCAACACAGGAATAGAAGGTTGAACGTCAAGTAAATGGGGTGATTCATGGTGATATTGATTGCAATTTGATGTGGCAATCCATTAAATAAAGTAGAACTATATGCATGCCCACAATCATTGTTAAAGGAGCGTTGTTACAGTCGTAACGAGTAAGATGTGTTCTCTGTGGAGTTTTGGACCTCTCAAATGAATCTACGTGTTCTTATAAAGTTAGTGAACTTGCACAACGCAGAGGAAGTCGCAGCGACCGAGGAGGAAACCTAAGAGGCGGTGTAAATGGAAACGAATGGATAAAGGCATGGGAATGTATAAAACAATAAAAACAGAGAACTGTTGGTGCTGTTGTTGTGGTGAAGACCCAGAGTGTGAGGTAATAGAAGCAGCAGAGGCAAAAGAGGCAGCAGAGGCTGTAGAGGCAGTAGAAGCAGTAGAGGTAGGAGAGTAGGAGTGAGAGAACCTTAGCTAAATAGAGTGTAGTAGCATACCAGTTTATACCTAGGTTGGGTTGGAGCCCAAGAGGTTGGAGCCTCAGAACTGAACAGGATTGAAGTCATTGGGGGTAGGTGCTCCTAAGTGCAGAACTACTGTAAAACAGAGTTGGTGCTCTAAAGGTTGGAGCCTCACTGAAGTCCAAGATGGAGCTTGGAAACTATTCACAATCAAATTTATACTTATATTGTATTTATTTCATTGCACTGTCTTGAGTTTTAATAAAAGCATTAATTCCAACTGTTGATTTCTGTGTTCTGTGTATGCATATACATATCTATATATGTTTTTTGTAATCACTAGAAAAATAAAAAATAAAAATTAATAAGAAATGCTGATTCACCTCCCTCTTAGTATTTTTAACAATTGGTATCAGAGCTAGCTTCTTCACACTAGCCTAACAGCTTGAAGAAATATCCACAAACATGATGAGAAATCACGAAGCATCAGGAAGACCTCCTTTGTTCGATGGCACTAACTTTGGTTTCTGGAAGAAAAGAATGACCTACTACTTAATGTCCCTTGGACCTGAAGTCTGGCATTTTGTTCAAAATGAATACAAAATGACTTCCACTCTTCCAACAGACCCAGATGAGAGGAAAGCCTACATCAAAAATGCAAAGGCTGGGAACTCCATCACTAGTGCAATCACTGATTCCGAGTTTACAAAATTCATGCACTATACCTCTGCCAAATAAATGTGGGAGAAGCTAGTTGGCTTGTGCGATGGAGACTCAAAAGTAAAAAAGGTAAAGCTTCAAACTCACAGAAGACAATTTGAAAGTTTGAGGATGGAAGATGAAGAAGATATTACAGACAAAGCAAAAGGACCGAATAATAAAATCATATGCCCCCAAAAGGTAGGGACAAATAAAAACCTTTAATTCATTTGATCCCTTGACCAAATTTGATTTGATTTGCTCTTTCTGCTACAATAATGGACACTATGAACAAGACTGCCCACTCAAAGGAAGAAAGATGAGTAGCAAGAACTCCAGCATGGACAATGTGGCCTGGCTCTATATGCTCAAAATAATGGAAACCAGTGGTTTGTAGATAGTGGGTGCTCCAGAAACATGACAGGAGACAAAAGGAAGTTTGTCTCACTGAGCAAAAAGGAAGGGAATGTGTCCTTTGCAAGCAGATCTGGTAGAATTGCACGAAAAGGAATAGTTACTCTGATCAATGGAAAAGGAAAAGCTCAAGATGCTCTTCTGGTTGACGGACTCAAACACAACCTCCTGAGTGTCAGCCAAATCTGCGATCAAGGACATAAGGTTTTTTTGAGCACCAAAGACTGTGAAATAAGGAACTTTGCCTCAGGAAAACTTGTGGCAAATGGGGTGAGAACATAAAAAAACATTTACATTCTGAACAAGATTCAAGAAAATAAATGCTACTTGAGTCAGACATATGAGAGTTGGCTGTGGCACAAGTGACTTGGACATACAAGCTTTGAAAATCTGATCAATATCAGCAAGATCAAAGTTGTAAAAGACATCCCAAGGCTGTTCAAACCAAATCAAGTAGTATGTGGTCCATGTCAACATGGAAAGCGGACCAGAATTAGCCATAAGACAAAGGAGCTCTCTACATCAAAGCCCTTGGAGATTATCCATGCTGATGTGTGTGGGCCAACTAGAAATCAAGCACTCCAAGGAGAAAGATACTTTGTGTTATTTGTTGATGATTATACTAGAATTATGTGGATATATTTCATAAAGTATAAATATGAAACCTTTGAGTGTTTTAAGAATCTAAAATACCTTGTAGAAAATGAAAAAGATTCAAAAATTAAGTGCCTCAGAACAGACCGAGGGGAAGAATTCACATCAAATGAATTTAGTGAGTTCTGTAATATTCATGGAATTGAAAGGGAATTCTCTGCTGCCAAAACACCTCAGCAAAATGGGGTAGTTGAAAGAAGAAATTGAACAATCCAAGAAATGGCAAGAACTATGCTATTAGCAGCAAACTTACAACCTAAATTCTGGAGAGAAGCAGTAGGGAGAGCTGGCTATACACTGAATCAAATTCAATTAATACCAATTTGTGAAGAAAATCCTTATGAGCTATGGAAAGGAAGAACTGCTTCGATGAAGTACTTCAAGATCTTTGGAAGCAAGTGCTTCATAAAAATTAATGATGGCTCACCCAGAAAGTTTGATTCTTGGGTTGATGAAGGGATATTTCTTGGATACTCTACACGGAGAAAGGCTTACAAGTGTTACAATTATCGACTAAAGAAAATAGTGGAATGCATTGTTGTAAAGGTTGATGAAGATCTTCCAGAAAAGGAAATTGAAGAACATGAAGATGACTCTCTCATTGAAGAAGAAGAACCTAAAGAAGAAGAAATAGATGAGGAAGAAGAAGAAGAAGAAGAGGAAAGAGAACCACCTAATACCGCTTCAAAGATGAAGTATGTCCAAAGACATCATCCAAAAGAGCATATCATTAGCGATAGAGATGAAGGTGTGCAGACCCAAAGAAGGATAAGAATCACACCCAAGAGAAAAGTTATTGCCCTCCTATCTATGATAGAACTAGAAACATTTGTAGAAGCAGGTAAGGATCCTCATTGGGTAAAAGCCATGGAAGAAGAAATGTCCCAAATTGAGAAGAACAAGATGTGGGAGCTGGTACCTCGTCCAAAGGACAAAAACATAATAGGAACCAAATGGGTATTCAAAAATAAAATGAATGAGGAAGGACAGGTTATCAGAAACAAGGCAAGACTGGTCTGCAAAGGCTATTCACAAATTGAAGGAATTGAATTTGAAGAGACATTTGCACCAGTGGCCCGTATGGAAGCTATCAGGATGTTCTTGGCATTTTCTTGCTCAAAAGGATTCAAAATCTATCAAATGGACATGAAATCAGCATTTCTAAATGGGGAACTCAAGGAGGAAGTCTACATGGAGCAACCAGAAAGTTTTGATCTAACAACAGGAAAGGACTTAGTCTGTAAGTTGAAAAAGGCTTTATATGGGTTGAAACAAGCTCCTATAGCTTGATATGCAAGATTGGATCACTACCTACAAAAACAAGGCTTCAAAAAGGGAGTGGCTGGAAGTAATCTATACATAAAGATAGATGAAGGTAAGTTACTAGTTGCTCTTGTTTATGTCGATGATTTGATTTTTTCTAGTAATAATGATGTAATGAGCCATGAATTTTCTCAAAGCATGTCAAAAGAGTTTGAGATGTCAATGATAGGAGACCTGTCCCACTTCCTTAGACTTCAAGTATCTCAAACCAGAGCAGGATTTTGTATATCTCAATCCAAATATCTAAAAGACATGCTCAAAAAATATGGAATGGAGGACTGTGCACCCATGAGCACACCTATGACTACAAACTACAAGCTGAGCAAAGATGATGACTCCCCTCTAGTAGATGCAACTCATTATAGATCAATGATTGGAGCCCTTCTGTACTTAACAGCTACATGATCAGACATAATTCAAGCAGTAGGAATGGTGGGAAGATTTCAATCTACTCCCAAAAAATCCCATTTATTAGCTGTATAAAGAATTCTTAGATATCTAAAGGGAACTTTTGATTTTGGCCTTTGGTACCCAAAGAAGTCAACACTAATTGTAACTTCATACACCAATGCTAATTGGGCTGGAAGTATAGATGATCGTGTTAGAGTCGGTCTTTACATCCCTCCATCAGAGATTATTTCTCTTTATTGCATTTCATTTTTAGGTGTCTCGCTCGCTTCACTCAGTTGCATACCGCTAGGGACATGCCATAATCCAATGGAAGGGACTTGTTGTTCATTAACCCTCCTGCCTTACCATGCTGGCTCAGGTTTGTCCATCAAAATCAAGTTTTTGAGTCACTTACAACCCTGTTTTAATCTTTTGATAAGCAAGAGTCATTTCAATCACTAGGTCTAGGGTTTCACAAGTTGTGTCTTCAAGATGTCCAATAAAGCCAGCAGGCCAAAGGGATGTTCTTAATAAGTTCTCATTTCAAAAATTTTCATCATCATATGGATGGATTATGGTTGAAAAGTTGACATTTCATTTTTTGTAATAATTTTCAAAATTTTCAGTTCTTGAATTGCTGAGGCGCAACCTTGGTCTCCTTTGCCAAATTCCATGATAGCTATCCCTGCAAAACATTTGCTTTGAAATTCATCATTCCAAGCCAAAAATCAAGGGGGAAACAAAAGATAGAGTTGTATTAATTGTGAAAAAGTGCCAAAAAGTAAACATAAGAAAATGGGTTTTTGGGAAGCAAAAATAAAAACCATCACTATATCAGTGTTTTTCATTGTTTGAAACATCATTGTATGCCAGGAGATCGTTGGAAAGCTAGCCAAGCTGTGGGAGAGTGAAATTCACATTTGAATACCGAAATTGTGAGCTGAAAGAGGTCGCAACACATACAGCAGGAGGTGTGGCCCACCCACAGAGCGTGGCGCACAAAGATGAAATACACAGTGTATTTTCTAAAGGGCGCGGCGCACCCACACGATGCGGCACATTGGGTTTGTGCGCGGCGCACAGGACCTCCAAAGCACAAATTCATCACGACTTCATCAAAAATCAACCCATTGCTCCATGAGCCATGTTCATCACTTGAAACACATTTTGCTGTGTCAAGGGGTAAAAGGATATGAACTGGAGGTTTGGAGGAGCAAGTTTTTGTTTGAAGAGTCGAGACAATGTTTGAAGGGCTGCGCGGCGGGTTGGAGGACGTCGTGGCACACACAAGCCACCCGGTGCACAGAGGGCAGTTTCACAGTGTAAAATTCCACTGTCCTGGCACATCCAGGAGGTGCGGCGCACTAGGTTTGTGCGCGGCGCAGAGAACTGACAGGCCAGTTTCATGCTTCTTCTATCATCCAAGCTCACAAAAGCCATTTCTTTTGCTCCAAGTAAGTTCAAGAGTCCTTCCATTGAAATTTAACTTGTGTGGGGTGTTTTCTAGAGGGAAGATTCAAAGGTTCATGGTGTCAGAATATAAACCCTATGTATTAAAAGTTGCTCCTTTGGTGTTGATGAATCGGTGTTTTCAAGTTATAATCTTGGTGCCAAGTTTGTTTTCCTACATGTGATCTCTTCCCTTGTCATATCCCTGTCATTGTAACTAATCCCTTATCCTCTGTTATGAAACCAACTAAAGAAAAGATAGAAAAGATAGATCAAAGCCTTAGATTTCAGCCTCTTAGAGGGGGCAACCTCCTTTACATCACATAAATGAACAATTCTTGGATGATTCAAATGAAAAGACCTCCTCTCTATATATAGGAGTCTAAGGGGCCATAACATAATCAGAGCCTACACAACAATAATAATGCAAGGGCACAATAATAATAATAGTGGGCTTCTATGGGGCACAATAGTAACAATATGGGCACTACATGGGTACATCAATATAATAGTGGGTTGTACTAATAACAATAAGGGGTTACTTTAGTAGTATAGGGGCCTAACATGCCCCTCTCCTTCAAAAAGAGTTGTCCTCAACGCTTGAGTAGTTCTTGATGCTTTTGTATAAAATTATTGTCCTCCCCATGTGGAATCTTCAGTTGGTAAATTCTTCCACTTGATGAGATACTCTGAAATTGATCGATTTCGTAGCTGTCGGGTTCTTGTTTCTGTGACTGCTCTAGGTTCCAATATGGTTTTTCCTTCCTCTTCAATTTATGGAAATATTGTTTGAATTGGGATCTTTTGCAACTTTTGAATAAGTGGCCATACTTCTTCTTCCTTCTTCCATTCATCCTTTGCTTTGTTTATCCAACCTGGTTGGATAATAGAAATAGCACAAAATAATGCTTCGACATCCTCATCCTTGAAGAGTCTTCCCATTCGGTAAGGTCGCCATTTTTTAAGTGCATGTAGTAGTGCCACATTTCCTTCTCATAAATAGCTTTCTTGAGATGTAGCAGTAAAAATACCCAATCACCAACATCAAAACATTTTTCACTATGATGTTGATCTACCCGTTGTTTCGTTTGATTTTGCACTGAAGTGGCGTTATCCTTTAAAAGTTGGAGAACTTGTTGTTGATGCTCGATGTGATCTTTCACTGCTTGAACCTTTTTCTTCTTGATATGTCCTTCTATCTCTAGAGTTTGGGGAGTGGTAATTTCTT
>APFE030372169.1:15406-58551 GCA_000404065.3 Pinus taeda
ACAATTGTAACAAAGCCCCTTTTCTCTTTTTTCTTCCAATTGTTGTGGTGTAACCCTTATAGGTTGTGGAAGGCTAGGAGAAACAACACTTCCATCTTTATAGTTGTGAGGGGCAGAATTCCTTGTTGCCATAATTTTACTTTCCAATACGTAACAAAGCCCTTTTAATATTTCCAATTGTTGTGGTGTTGCTCTAAAGAAGGTGTTGCTCTTTGTATCCTCATAATGTGCTATCATTTCCTTGGTGAAAATTGAGCTAACAAGTTTTTTATGAGAACAAAGCCCTTTATACCATAAAAATTGATCCGATTCTAAATATGAAGATGCAATACATACCTTTTGTAACAATGGTACACCATGTAGATCAAAATATTGCTCCATCTGACGTATTCAATTTACCAGATCCTTGCCATCAAACTTCCTCATCTTGCTTTTTCTTGATTTTAGGAGCTTGATCTTGAAATGACTGTAACTCTGTACTTTCATATCTTTAAGTTCTGAAACCCTTACCTACAGTAGTCCTCTGCATACTCTTTCCAATGCCACAATTTTGACCCCAATTGGATTCTCCAATGAAGAGTTATGCCAAATCTCCCACAGTGACCTGATTATAGACTAATTCAGTAGAGCGAACTTGTACGACATGCCACGTGTCCCTGTTTTAACCTTTGGCTATGAAAAATATATACATGAAACTATAGTCCTTCCGCTTTCTGTAACTTTTTATGAAACTTCAATCAGATGCTGAGAGAGAAAGTTATGATGACTTTCCCCAGGTCACATGTTTTGAATGTAATTCAGGATTTTGCAAAAGGACCAACTTCCTCAGATCATATCTCCAAAAATATAGTGCGAAAGGCTCTGAAATTCTAACCCGAGATTCAGCGCGATGTCTTCTCAAATGGGTTTTTTCTTTTAGCTTTTGAAATGTCGCAAAAAAAATGTTATTGCGAAAATGCCACGATGACCTGTTTGGAGCAGCGAAACCCTAGAATCCAAAGCTCTGATACCAAATGTTATGAAACCAGCTCAAGAAAAGATAGAAAATATAGATGAACGCCTTAGAATTCAGCCTCTTCGAGTGGGGAACCTCCTTTAAATTACATAAATGAACAATTCATGGATGATTCAAATGAAAAGACCTCCTCTCTATATATAGGAGTCTAAGGGGCCATAACATAATCAGAGCCTACATAACAATAATAATGCAAGGGCACAATAATATTAATAGTGGGCTTCTATGGGGCACAATAGTAACAATATGGGCACTACATGGGTACATCAATATAATAAGTGGGTTGTACTAATAACAATAAGGGGTTACTCTAGTTGTATAGGGGCCTAACATCCTCTAAACTCCCATCCCTGCTTCCCATTTTCCATATCCTAAGATCCTATCATTCTCCCTTTCCCATATCACTTCCAAAATCCCTACATTCCCACATCCCTCAAAGTGACTGCTGCACATTGTCACTTGGCAAGCTCCATCATCTACTTTTTCCCTCGCATATTCCTCCTCATATTCCCTCATTTTCCCGTGGCACATTGGCATTGAAAACACATCACTTATTTCTCTTTGCCAAACCAAACACCTACTCAACATACACATTGCAGCATTACGATAGAGACAGGTTCATCATATGAGCAAGAGTATGAGCAAGGGAGTGACTCATCCACTGAGCTCAATGTGCCAAGAAGGCCATGAAAAGGTGGCAGACATGTCAGAGAAGAGCCTACTTCCTTAACTCAACTATAGTCCTGCCCGCTTGTGATGACATGCTTTTAGAAAATGTCATGCTTTTAGTATTGTGAGATGATCGCTCAGATCCAGCATCATCAGGAGTTAGTTCAGTTGTTTGTTTTAAATTTTCATGATAGTCATGTTACTCTTGCTGGAGTAGACTTTACCTTGACACCAGAAACCATCTCTCAAGTCACCAGGATATCGGATATAGGGGAAGAGTACAACAATGGGCAGCAACTGGATAGATCATATTATGAACCTTACATCAGGCCTAGCTATTTGAGGCAGCTGAGGAGAGTATTCCCATTTCAGTTTCTGAAGTAATGTTATGCGCCATTGATGAGACTCATTATCAGATACTTCAGTTGTGAAGGTCGCTTCTCGCGCCTCTATGCATACAATATCAGGTTATTGATGCATTTCACAAGAGTGAAATTCATGAACATTCCATATTTCATGTACCGAAACATCAAGAGGATGACCACTCTTGTGCGAAGGAAGAGTCCAGAACAACAGTACAATAGCATTTACCACTACGCGCTCATCAAGATCATTGTTGTACATCAGCTTGGCCTGCAGGGTATCACATTGGAAGACTTCATCTCCCGTGAGTTCTTCACAGCTTCAGTGGCTCATCAGGAGGTTTTTCATGATCCGGGTGAACCTTCACAGTAGCATGGAGGTGAGGAGGCAGAGACTACCATTGTGCCGACATTTGTCACATATCAGAGAGGCATGAGAGGATTGTTTGCAGCAGCACGACGAGTACTATATCCACCTAGGGTCAAAGGGTCCCGTTGCCGTCATCAGCAGCACAAGTGTAGGTACAGGACCGAGGCAAGAGGCCAATGTAGGATGAGGGGCCTTCAGATGAGCAAGAGATTGACTTCATTCTCATTCAGGATGACGATACCGACATGGGCCCGCAAAGTGCACATCTTAGAGAGGTCATTCAGGAGCAGGAGACACATATCAACGCCTTATCCCTCAACTTAGAGAGGGCTAAGTGGACCATCAGATACTTAGAGAAGAGGAACAAATAGCTTGAAGATTAGCAAGAAATCATGGAGTTGCAAAATATCTGTGAGAATCACCAAGCTGCCTAAAGGAGAAGGATTGAGTTCTCTACATTGGAACAAGTGATTAATGATGATCGAGAGTCTTGGCTCGAGAGAATCAACATTCACCTGGAAAGACTACTGGAAAAGGCCGATAAGGACAAAGCATTGTTGAGGCACATGGTTTTCCATTACAAGGCACGCAATATGAGTTCCAAGGCACGCATAAGAAATCTGAAGGCAAAATTGAAGAAGGCAACAAAGAAGGAAAAGAGGCAAAAAGAGCATGATCGTCTTTAGATCCTGGCCTAAACTTCTTTGGATGAGCATGGCACTTGATGAGGCACCTTCAGCCCAAATTTCAAGGAATTTGGAGAAAATTTTGTCAATTATGATTTTTTTGGCTTTAAAAACAGGTTTTTTCAGTTCTACACGCAGCGCCACTTGGCGCACGCTTATAATTGGGAGACCTTCTAGAGGAAAACTTTGTATTTCTAGCTTTTTTATGAAATGTTATGTATTATCATGGATTACCTAAGGATTTCATCAAGTTCTAGGTTGCCTAAAGGGTCAAAATCATGCAAAAAATGACCTTTCTGCCACCTTTTGCACCCATAGGAAGTAGTCTTGGGAGATTGTAGTTTTGGAGGGGTAAATGACATCCAAATCTAGAAATTCCACTTGGGTTGGAAATTAGATAGGTAGTTTTTTCCAACAAGAACACTTGGTCTCAATTTGGACTTTAGGAAGTGCCTCAAAGTCAGCTCCAAAGTGGCGCGACGCACACAGATTTTGGCGCGGCGCACAGAGGATTTTTGCCCAAATTTTCACCATCCAGCTCAGAAATTCGGCCAGTTTGACTAGTTTTGCTTCTTGATGTAATTTTTGATCTATCTTGATGTAATTGGATAGACATGATGTAATTTTGGAACTTGTTTAATAGTTCTAGGTGATTCATTCACTAACAAGTGAAAATTTAATGAATGAATCAGTTTCTTAACATATAGAGGCAAGTTGTTTTGGTTGCCTAGATTTCAGCGCTTGGTTTAGAAATGGTTGAAACAACTCCTAGAATGATGTGATCGACCCCTAGAGGCAAGGGAATGGGTTGGGATAGTCTATATCATGTATTATCTTAGTCATTTTCAGGGTTGGATACTTGGGATTGCTTTGACATATCATTGTACATATTTTCTCTGCATTTTTTGGCTAAGGAAAGACCAGGGTTTTGCAGCACTATTTGGGATCCATGTGGCTTTATGTTTTGATGGTGTGCTTCTCTCAGTAATTGTAAGTTGTTATGTGTATCATTTTCCTTCGCTCATCTTTTGCAATTGAACAAATGAAGTGTTAAGGTAGAATGCATAGATTGTTATGCTCTGCCTTTAATTTTTTTTTTATTTTCACTATTTTCACCTGTTTAAGGAGAATCCTTGAAACCTTCTTGCTCTCCTTAGCTCCTCACCAGTTTGATCTACCCATTCATTCCATTTAAAAGCATCAAGACAATCACCTTCCTTTCCCCATTCAGACCTCTCCAAAAATTGTGCCTCAATCCCCAAGCCCAATTTGCCTTTCCCTGTTTCCAACACCAAACCCTCAAAAACTTAAATCAAACCCTTGTACTTCATACCTAGCCTAAAATTAGCTTCTATTTCAGTCATCTTGAGCCTCATCGATCATCTTTTTCCGAGATTGACCCGGAGAGGGCCCTCTCCTGTCCTCGTAGGGCTAGCTACGAGGCTAAGCGTGGTTTGATGTGGACCTAAAACCTTGCCTTTCCAGCGTGAGGCAAATCTAGGCTCTAACATAGTGGCGACCGTACTGGGGAGGTAATTTATTTGATTGTGTGCTATTAGTCTTCCTTTTGAAACTACAGATGGAGTGTGAAGATTAGCCAGGTAGCCTTCGAAACGCTTTTTCTTCGCATTAGCGCAAATAGATAAACGCTACTTCAGTCAATCTCCACTGTAGTCTCATTAACGGGAACTCTCACTTGTGAAAACCCCAGTACACTTGATAATTCGAGGTTGTGGATGATCAGCTTACGAATTCATAGGCTGAGAAATTTGTTTATGTTCCTTTGATCTTTTTGAAAAAGCACACTGGCTTCAAGAAGACATACCAGAGCTAATCCAGATCCAAATCCGCCTCCTGTCTACGAAAATCCCAATTTGATTCCTAGACTCCTTTGTCAAGAAAGCTCTATGACTTCCGTGATTAAATCTTGTTCATGTCTTGCAAGTTTTGAATATCTTGAAGAACTTGATTTTGATGAAAAGTTTGAATTGTCATTTTTTAAAACCAAGTCTGAAAGTGCTCTTGATTCTACAGTTCCAAATCTTGATTTTGCTGCAACTCTTGAAATTGAAAAATCCAATAAGTCCATTGAGAATTTCATTCTAAGACAGCTCCAAAATGACATTGACGCTACAAATATCATTGATTTTCTAGAAAATGCATCTGCTACCATTGGATGTTCCATCACGACATCCACCTCCAGAAATCCTACTGAACCGCCCTTCATTCCCACCATCCCTGTGCAACCTATTATTTCTGATCAAAAGTCCGCAGTCAATTTCCCTTCATCTACTCCTTCTACAACCAAAATTGCATCTCCTCCGCACACCCCTCCTCATACACCTCACACCTTAGCTGCACCTACTCCCCCAACATCTCCAAGGCCGATTGCAAATCCACCAAGAGCGATGGTTGCTCGTTTTGCTCCTCTTGCACTACCTCTGTTTTTGGATGACATGCCAACAGATTATCAGAGTAAGATTCCATTGTTCGATAGCACTCCTCAAAGTGGTCTGGTTCAACAACATGTCGACAAAATGTTGGATTTCTTTGAGCGGTATGAAATTGATGAAGAAAATGTAACAATGAGACTCTTTGTGCAAACTTTTGGCAGTGAGGTAAGAAAATGGTTCAGAGCTTTGGCATCTAGAACTATTCCCACGTTAGAAGAGCTTCAAAAATAGTTTTTGGATCATTGGGAGGTCAAGAACGATCCTCTTCAAATCACCTCTGAATATACTAAGATGAAGCGGAATGTTGGTGAGTCCGTGCAAGACTACTGTAATAGATTCAATATGGTTTATAATGCAATTCCTGATGATTTAAGGCCTTCTAGAAAATCAGATTTGCTTAAGTTCTCAGATGGTTTTGATCCTGATATGGCCTATCAATTGTGAGAGAGAGATCCGCCTACCTTAGAGGAGATGCAGAAAATTGTTGTTAGTGTTGAGGCAAATTTTAATGACAAGAGAGCTAGATTGAAAGCCGAGAAGAGAGTTTCGATAAAGGAAGAGGCTTCTACATCAGATCAAGTACTTCGCAAGGTAGAAAAAATGATTGAAATATTAGCACTTGACAAGCTTGAACCGTAGATTTGGAATCCCAATTTTTGTGGCCAGCAGCAGCCACAATACAAGATCAAACAACGTGAGCAACGAGCACAAGAACCGGCACCACAACAACAGCAAGTAAAGACACCTCTTCAACAGAATTTTGTTGGTCCCGAATATGATGATGAGACAATGTACTAGGAGAGGAAAATCACTTCTTTACTCCTGATGATATGCCCACATTTATCACTGAGGATGATGAGTATGTAGGAAATTCAGCAGTACAAAAGGATGAGGATTATATTTTGGCGAATGATACCGCTCTTGAAGAAGAGTCCGATGAGTACCAAAGAGGCTATATGAATGCTTTGTCTGCACAACAACATTAGTATTCACTTAGAAACAGAAATGTTCCCATTAATCCAATCCAGAAGAGAAAAGAAACTCCAGCATCCAAAAATGAGGCACCTGATGCACAAAGGAAAGGGAAAGAGGTAGTTGATCCCAATATCAGCAAGTCACCATCAACAGAAAAGTCAAATCAACCAGTTGTTCCAAAGGATAAAGCTGAAAGAAAAGATGTTCCAGCCAAAGAGGTAGAAAAGACCTCCACTTTTAGTCTGGAAAATGAAATTTCTAAATTAAAGGTTTCCATTCCCTTGATTGAACTAATGAGGAACAGTGATTATAGAGGTCAAGTCTCTAAAGTTTTGAATTTTGATCCAATGTTTGATATGGTGAGTGTGGAGGATGATCAACCCAAGCTAATGTTTGGACCAGCATTGAATGGTGAGTCTCTGGAAAACGATGTGCCACCTTTTTATATCAGTTTGAGATTGCATGAGTTTGTGTTACATAATTCCATGTTTGATTTCGGTGCTTCCCATAATTGCATGCCGAAAGTTATCATGGAGAAGTTGGGTTTGGACGTCACAAGGAGATACCATGATCTCTTTTCATTTGATTCCAGTAGAGTGAGATGTATTGGGCTTATCAAATACTTGGTCGTAAGTTTGGATCAGATCCCCACGAAAATTTTTTTGATGGATGTTGTTGTGGTAGACATTCCTCCCAGGTTTGGTATGCTTCTTTCCAGGTCTTGGGGAGCGAAATTGAAAGGGACCTTACAACTAGATTTCTCCAATGCAACGATTCCTGTGTTTGGCCAAATGAGAAAATTGTACCAGGAACAAAAAATGAAATACATGATTACAAGCAAGGAGAAACCAATTAATCATCCATTTAATGATGTACATACAGATTTAGAGTCTTTTGTTTTGTATTCAGATAGTTTCAATGATATTGATAGTCAATTAGTTGTAGCAGATGATATTCCATAGATAGTAGATAATTTCAAAGAAGTTTTGAATAAATAAGGACACAAACAACAGAATACCATTGAGCAATCAGCCCAAAACAATGGACAGCAAGCAGGAAAAATAGAGGTGACATAGTTTCAGCACCTAGAAGAATATGAAGACGGCCCGTGGACCATGGATTTCGATGGTGCAGTGGGAAATGATGGTGCTGGAATCGGAATTTGGGTACGCAGTCCTTTGTCTGCTCCGAACAAAGTTCCTAGTAATGTGCGGGTATGTTCTTACAAACTAGCATTTGATTGTTCAAACAATGAAGCTGAGTATGAGGCTTTGATTGCTGGCCTAAAAATTCTTAGAAAGCTTAATGCTAAGAGCATTGCAGTGTATGGTTACTCCGAATTGGTGATTAAGCAAGTTAAAGGTGAGTATCAAGCAAAACACCCTCGGATGTAAGCTTATCGAAACGTTGTCCTAGACATCCTGAAATTGTTTTCAGTTTATACCTTGACATGTGTGCCTCGTATGCAAAATGGCATTGTTGATGCACTTGCTAAGGCAGTAAGTAATTTGAAGATTCCTATGAACTCTAGTAATAAATTTGAAATTCATGTCAGGCATTGTCCACCTATCCCAGAAAATCAAAGATATTGGCAAGTTTTCCAAGACGATGAGGAGATTAATGATTTATGCAAAATAAAGTTAAGTTCAAAGACACCGCAATTGATCTAGAACATGATGATGGTAAATATGATGTGCAGATCAATCAAATGGAAGTGTTGTAGTTAAAGGATAACCTCATTCCTAAAGGTTTAATACCTTTAGAAGAGCTCTTTGATCAAGATCACGTAGCCCGCAAGCCAACATTACAACCAGCAGAGAAGGGTGTTGAAGAGGTCAATATCGGAACAACGACCAATCCAAAAATGGTAAAATTGTCCAAAGCATTGCCACAAAAATTAAAAGGCCAAATATATCAGTTTATTTTCATCTTTTTCTGATGTGTTTGCTTGGGATTATTCTGAATTGAAGACATATGATACCAATATAATTCAGCATACCATTCCTATTAAGCCTAATCAAAAACCTTTCAGACAGAAGTTGAGAAGGCTAAATCCAAAACTGTTGCCATCAATTGAGAAGGAGATAAATAGGTTTTACAAATCAAGAATCATTGTTCCGATCAGATTTTTTGATTGGATCTCTAATTTGGTGCCCGTACGAAAGAAGACAGGTGAGATTCGCTTGTGCATTGATTTTAGGAATCTGAATAAAGTTTCATTGAAGGACAATTATCCACTGCCCAAAATGGATCATATACTTCAGCGAGTAGTTGGAGCATCTCGAATGTCACTACTTGATGGTTATTCTGGATATAACCAAATTTTGGTCCATGAAGATGACCAGGACAAAACAGCATTCACCCCTCCATGGGGAACTTTTCATTATGCCAAAATGCCTTTCGGTTTGAAGAACGCAGGTGCCACTTTTCAACGGGCAATGGACTTGGCTTTCGAAAATGAGAAGGATGTCTTTTTGGTTTTGTACCTTGATGATCTGACCGTGTTTTCCAAGTCAGATGAAGAACACTTGTATCATTTGAAAATTGTCTTTCAAAAGTGTAGAAAATATGGTGTGTCGCTGAATCCAAAGAAGAGCTTGTTTGCCTTGGATGAGGGCAAACTACTTGGGCACATTATATCAAAAGATGGCATTCGTATTGATCCAACATGTGTGGAAGTGATTCAGCAAATTGACCTGCCCCAAAATAAGAAGGAGATTCAATCGTTTAATGGTAAGATGAATTTTCTGCGCCGCTTTGTTCCTAATCTTGCTGAACATCTAAGAGAGATTACAAACATGCTTAAGAAGGACAACCAAGTGACGTGGTTGGAAGAGGCCATAAAATCTTTCAACTTAGTCAAATTAGCTCTTTATTCAGCTCCGATTCTAATCAGCCCGGACTACACTCATGATTTTATATTGTTTTCTTTTGCTTCAGAGCATACAATGGCAGTTGTATTAATGCAGAAGAGAGATGAGAGATGAGTATGAAAGACCAATTTATTTTTTCAGCCGAAAAATAAGAGACATAGCTCTGAAATACAACATCATCCAAAAGAAAGATCTTGCACTTGTCAAGGCATTGAAAGATTTTCGGGTATATATTTTGCAATCTCATACTTTGGCTTATGTTCCTAATGCTACTGTCAAGGATGTTTTAGTGCAGACTGATCTGGAAGGAAGATGAGGCAAGTGGATTGCAGCTTTGTTGGAATACGATCTGGAAATAAAGCCCACTAAGCTTGTTAAAGGACAGGGATTGGCAAAGTTAATGGTTGAATCAAACTTGCACACCTTAGACATAAATCTGATCGCTACTATGTTCGATGGGAATGAGGAAGGTTCGTCAATTCAGGTATCCGAAATGTTTGTTCTTTCTCGGTGGTATTCAGATATCATATATGTGCTGCAAAATTTGTCACCACCATCCGGTATGACTAGAAACAAAAGTAGAACTCTCAAATTGAAGGTTGCAAAGTTTTGTATTTTAAATTCTGCACTTTTTTGGAAAGATCTCGGTGGTGTTTTGTTAAATTGTTTGGTGGAAAGCGAAGCGCAGCAAGTCATGGAGGATTTTCATAAAGGAGATTGTGGCGGTCACCTCTTTTGGAAAACAACGACAAACAAAATTCTCCGTGCAGGATACTATTGGCCAACATTGTTTGCTGATGTATATAAGGTTGTCAAGAGCTGTCATAAATGTCATATTTTTGAAGGAAGGCAGAAATTACAGCCTTTGCCGCTTAAGCCCATTGAGGTGAGTGCCCCATTTCAGTAGTGGGGATTGGATTTCATTAGTGAAATTCATCCCGCTTCTTCAGGTCAGCATTGATGGATTCTCACGGCAACATATTATTTCATGAAATGGATCTAGGCAATTCCCACTAGACAAGCTACAGATGCTATAATTATTTCATTCCTTGAGAATAATATCTTGTCTCGTTTTGGTTGCCCGAATAAGTTAAGCACTGACAATGCAACAACTCTCAAATCAAAGAGCATGATTGAGTTTTGTAACAAGTATAAAATCATTTTGGGTCAATCAACCATTTATCATCCGCAAGGCAATGGTTTGGCGGAGTCTTCTAATAAATCTTTAATCAACATCATCAAGGAGCTGCTGAAAATTAACAAGAAGAGTTGGCATAAGAAGTTGGTCAATGCACTTTGGGCAGATCGGGTCAGCCAAAATAAATCCATTGGTATGTCTCCCTTTGAGCTTGTTTATGGAGTTGATACAGTGTTTCCTACTTCTCTGGAAGCCCCGGTAGTCAAACTTCTTCAGGAGGCTGGCAGTGAGGAAGATCCTATGCAACGAATATTAAATCAGATGATCCATTTGCAGCAGACACGAGAAGAGGTCTTCCAAAACACATCCAAGTTGCAGGAGAAGATTAAGAAAATCTATGACAGAAAAGCAAAGGTGGACAAATTCCAATTGGAGGAAGTGGTGTTGAAATGGGATGCAAGGAGTGAGGACAAGGGTAAGCACGGTAAGTTTGAAAATCTCTGGAAAGGTCCTTTCAAAATTGTTGCATATTGTGGTCAAAATGTTTTTCTTCCGAAGGAGATGAATAGAGAAGAATGTCCCGGAGGGCTGGTCAATGGTCAGTTGCTCAAGAGGTATCATTTCTGAGTTGTTTCTACTGTCTACATTGTCATTGTACATACCATTTTATTTTAGTTTGATTGCAACAATGCGTTGTGATCTTTTCTTCAGTTTGGGGCTCGAAGTGAAGGCTATAATCCTGAAGAAAGATTTCAGTTTTGGCTTCAGTTTTTCGAGTAAAGTTTTCAGTTATTTTGGTTTCATAATTGAGTCAGTTTGAGTTAGTTTTGAGTCAATAAAAGAGTCATCAGTCTTGTGTTGATTTCTTGAAATAATGGACTCCATAGCCCAATGGACGAAGGCACTGTCTAGCTCTCCTAGAGATTTACCATTCTTGGCACCTCCAAGGAGCTACCATCCCCATTGGAGCCAATGTTAGAGTCGGTCTTTACATCTCTCTGTCAAAGATCATTTCCCTTTATTGCATTTCATTTTTAGCTGTCTCACTCACTTCACTCAGTTGCATTCTGCTAGGGGCATGCCATAATCCGATGGAAGGGACTTGTTGTTCATTACCCCTCATGCCTTACCATGTTGGCTCAGGTCTGTCCATCAAAATCAAGTTTTTGAGTCACTTACAACCCTGTTTTAGTCTTTTGATTAGCAAGAGACATTTCAGTCACTAGGTCTAGGGTTTCACAAGTTGTGTCTTCAATATGTCCAATAAAGCTAGCAGGCCAGAGGGAGGTTCTTAATAAGTTCTCATTTCAAAGATTTTCATCGTCATATGGATGGATTATGACTGTTCTTCAAAACTCTATTTTGAGGAAAAGTCGACATTTCATTTTTTGTAATAATTTTCAAAATTTTCAGTTCTTGAATTCCTCAGGCGTAGCCCTGGTCTCTTTGCCAAATTCCATGATAGCTATCCCTGCAAAAAAAATTCTAAGAAATTCATCATTGGAAGCCAAAAATCAAGGGGGAAACAAAAGACAGAGTTGTATTAATTGTGAAAAAGTGCCAAAGACTAAACATAAGAAAAGGGGTTTTTGGGAAGCAAAAATCAAAACCATCACTATATCAGCGTTTTTCATTGTTTGAAACATCATTGTATGCCAAGAGATCATTGGAAAGCGAAGCCAAGTTGTGGGAGAGTGAAATTCACATTTGAATACAGAAACTGTGAGCTGAAAGAGGTCGCGACACATACAACAGGAGGCGCGGCGCACCCACAGAGTGCAGCGCACAGAGCTGAAATACACAATGTATTTTCTAAAGGGTGTGGTGCACCCACACGATGCAGCACACTGGGTTTGTGCGTGGCACACAGGACCTCCAAAGCACAAATTCATCACGGCTTCATCAGAAACCAACCCATTACTCCATGAGCCATGTTCATCACTTGAAACACATTTCGCTATGCCAAGGGGTTAAAGGATATGAACTGGAGGTTTGGAGGAGAAAGTTTGAAGAACCGAGACAGTGTTTGAAGGGCTGCATGATGCGTTGGAGGAGGTCGCGGTGCATAAAGGGCAGATTCACAGTGTAAAATTCCACTGTCGTGGTGCATCCAGGAGGCGCAGTGCACAGAAATGACAGGCCATTTTCATTCTTCTGTCATCCAAGCTCACAAAAGCCATTTCTTCTGCTCCAAGTAAGTTCAAGAGTCCTTCCATTGAAATTTAACTTGTGTGGGGTGTTGTCTAAAGGGAAGATTCAAATGTTCATGGTGTGAGAATATAAACCCTATGTATTAGAAGTTGCTCCTTTGGTGTTGATGAATCGGTGTTTTCAAGTTATAATCTTGGTGCCAAGTTTGTTTTCCTACATGTGATCTCTTCCCTTCTCATATCCCTGTCATTGTAACTAATCTCGTATCCTCTAAACTCCCATCCCTACTTCCCATTTTCCATATCCTAAGATCCTATCATTCTCCCTTTCCCATATCACTTCCAAAATCCCTACATTCTCACATCCCTCAAAGTGACTGTTGCACATTGTCACTTAGCAAGCTCCATCATCTACTTTTTCCCCTCCCATATTCCTCCTCACATTCCCTCATTTTCCGGTGGCACATTGGCATTGAAAACACATCACTTATTTCTCTTTGCCAAAATAAACACCTACTAAACATACACATTGCAACATTATGACAGAGACAGGTTCATCATTTGAGCAAGAGTATTAGCAAGGGAGTGACTCATCCACTGAGCTCAATGTGCCGAGAAGGTGGCGAAAAGGTGGTAGACATGTTAGAGAAGAGCCTACTTCCTTAACTCAATTGCAGGCCTGCCCGCTTGCGATGACATGCTTTCAACAAATGTCATACTTTAAGTATTGTGAGATGATTGCTCAGATCCAGCATCATCAGGAGTTAGTTCAGTTGTTTGTTTTACATTTGCATGATAGTCATATTACTCTTGCTGGAGTAGACTTTACCTTGACACCAGAAACCATCTCTCAGGCCACCAGGATACCGAATATAGGGGAAGAGTGGAATAAAGGGCAGTAGCTGAATAGATCATATTATGAACCTTACATCAGGCCTAGCTATTTGAGGCAGCTCAGGAGAGTATTCCCATTTCAGTTTCTGAGGGAATGTTATGCGCTGTTGATGAGACTCATTATCAGATACTTCAGTTGTGAAGGTCGCTTCTCGCACCTCTATGCATACCATATCAAGTTATTGATGCATTTCACAAGAGTGAAATTCATGAACATTCCATATTTCATGTACCAAAACATCAAGAGGATGACCACACTTGTGCGGAGGAAGAGTCTAGCACAGCAGTACAACAACGTTTACCACTACGTGCTCATCAAGATCATTGTTGTACATCAGCTTGGCCTGCAGGGTATCACATGGGAAGACTTCATCTCCCGTGAGTTCTTCACAACTTCAGAGACTCATCAGGAGGTTGTTCATGATCCGGGTGAACCTTCACAGCAGCATGGAGGTTAGGAGGCAGAGACCACCATTGTGCCGACATTTATCACTTATTAGAGAGGCATGAGGGGATTGTTTGCAGCAGCACGACGAGTACTATCTCCACCTAGGGTGGAAGGGGTCTCGTTGCCGTCATCAGCAGCACAAGTGCACGTACAAGACTAAGGCAAGAGGCCAATGTAGGATGAGGGGCCTTCATGTGAGTGAGAGACTGACTTCATTCTCATTCAGGATGACGATACTGACATGGGCCCGCAAAGTGCACATATTAGACAGAGATCAACGCCTTATCCCTCAACTTGGGGAGGGATAAGTGGATCATCAAATACTTAGAGCAGAGGAACAAGAAGCTTGAAGATCAACATGAAATCATGGAGTTGCAAAATATCTGCGAGAATCGCCAAGCTGCCCAAAGGAGAAGGATTGAGTTCACTACATTGGAACAAATGATTAATGATGATCAAGAGTCTTGGCTCGAGAGAATCAACATTCACCTGGAAAGATTGCTGGAAAAGGATGATAAGGACAAAGCATTGTTGAGGCACATGGTTTTCCATTACAGGGCACGGAATATGAGTTCCAAGGCACACATAAGAAATCTGAAGGAAAAATTGAAGAAGGCAACAAAGAAGCAAAAGAGGCAAAAAGAGCATGATCATCTTCAGATCCTGGACGAAGCTTCTTTGGCTTAGCATGGCACTTTATGAGGCACCTTTAGCCCAAATTTCAAGGAATTTGGAGAAAATTTTGTCAATTTTGAATTTTTGGCTTGAAAAACAGGTTTTTCAGTTCTATGCGTAGCGCCACTTGGCGCGCGCTTATAATTGGGAGATCTTCTGGAAGAAAAATTTGTATTTCTAGTTTTTTTATGAAAAGTTATGTATTCTCATCGATTACCTATGGATTTCATTAAGTTTTGGGTTACCTAAAGGATCAAAAACATGCAAAGAATGACCTTTCTGCCACCTTTTGCACCCACAGGAAGCAGTCTTGGGAGATTGCAGTTTTGGAGGGGCAAATGACATCCAAATCTAGAAATTCCACTTTTGTTGGAAATTAGATGGGTACAGATTTCGAACAAGCACCCTTGGGCTCAATTGGGACTTCAGGAAGTGCATCAAAGTCAGCTCCAAAGTGGCGCGATGCACACAGATTTTGGTGCGGCGCACAGAGGATTTTTGCCCAAATTTTCACCTTCAAGCTTAGAAATTAAGCTAGTTTGACTAGTTTTGCTTCTTGATGTAGTTTTGATCTATATTGATGTAATTGGATAAACATGATGTAATTTTGGCACTTATTTACTAGTTCTAGATGATTCATTCACTAACAAGTGAAAATTTAATGAATGAATCAGTTTCCTAACATATAGAGGCAAGTTGTTTTGGTTGCCTAGATTTCAGTGCTTGGTTTAGAATTGGTTGAAACATCTCCCAGAATGATGAGCTCGACCCCTAGAGGCAAGGGAATGGGTTGGTCTAGTCTATATCATGTATTATCTTAGTCATTTTCAAGGTTGGACACTCGGGATTGCTTTGGCATATCATTGTACATATTTTCTCTGCATTTTTGGCTAAGGAAAGACCAGGGTTTTGCAGCATTGTTTGGGATCCATGTGGCTTTATGTTTTGATGGTGTGCTTCTCTTAGTAATTGTAAGTTTTTATGTGTATCAGTTTCCTTCTCTCATCTTTTGCAATTTAACAAATGAAGTGTTAAGATAGAATCCATAGATTGTTATGCTCTGCCTTTAAATTTGTTTGATTTTCACTGTTTTCACCTGTTTAAGGAGAATCCTTGAAACCTTATTTCTCTCCTTAGCTCCTCACCAGTTTGATCTACCCATTCATTCCCTTTAAAAGCATCAAGACAATCGCCTTCCTTTCCCCATTCAGACCTCTACAAAAACTGTGCCTCAATCCCCAAGCCCAATTTGCCTTTCCCTGTTTCCAACACCAAACCCTCAAAAACTTAAATCAAACCCTTGTACTTCATACCTAGTCTAAAATTAGCTTCTATTTTAGTCATCTCAAGCCTCATCGATCATCTTTTTTCGAGATTGACCCGGAGAGAGCCCTCTCCTGTCCTCGTAGGGCTAGCTACGAGGCCGAGCATGGTTTGATGTGGACCTAGAACCTTGCCTTTCTAGCCTGAGGCAAATCTAGGCTCTAACAAATCGGAAAAGTACTAGTGAAAATGCATTCTTCCTAGGAGACTGTTTGGTATCCTGGCTCAGCAAAAAACAGTCATCCATATCATTATCCATAGCCGAAGCCAAGTATATTGCTACAACAGACTGTTTTACTCAGATACTATGGATGAAGGAAGCTCTAAAATATCTCGACATATGTATAGATCAACCAATTACCATCTATTGTGACAATACAAGTGCTATCAGTCTCAGAAAAAATCCTATGATGCACTCAAGAACCAAACACATACCAATCAAGTATCATTTCCTTCGTGAGCAACTAGCTGAACGAAACATATTCCTAAAATATATCACTACTAAGGAGCAGATAGCTGATATTTTGACAAAACCTCTTCCTTGAGAAGCATTCAAACATTTGCATCAAAAGATGGGAGTTATTTCTTTATCATCACTCAAATTCATTCATAAGGATGTAATAGGATGAGGGGATCAAGTTGACAGGGGGAGTCCATATGCATTCCTTTGCCTTTGATGTCAAAGGGAGAGAGAGAAGAACAATATTGCCATCGATAACAAAGCAGGAGATTGTTGGACACGGATTTTCATTGATGTCACTATGGCAATATTCAAGGAGTAGACAGAGCCAAGAGGAGCACACAGAGTTATCGGAGCCAAGAGGAGGAGATAGAGCCACTAGAGGAGAAAACAATGCAAAGAGCAGATAGAGCCAATCGAGGCAAGCAAATAAGTCATCAGAGAGCTTATATGCGTGCAGGTAATAGCTATCGGAGCAACAATGCCAAAGGAATACTCTATCGGAAGAGTAGAGATATTGCATATCGCATATGCCAAGAGTAAGGTCATAAGCTGAGCAATATATATATACAAAAAAAGTAAAAATAATGGAACAATATATATGCATGCATTTAAACACTATTGGGAGCAACCTTAACACTATCGGTGGGCAAACTATGCATCCCTGATAATACACTATTGGAGGCCAAAACTCACGTATATATATACTGTTACCTATCAGAGGTGGAAACCAGACTTGAAATTTATTACATGGGAGCGGTGAGTCATATCGGGTCTGACACCTAATATCGCATCACAAAAATGGAGTGGTCGGCATTAACATTAAGCCCTAACCCTGTGCGACTTGCGATAGCCAATAACAATATCGCATCGAACCTCTGCAAAGGGAAACCCCCAATTGCGATGAACGTATGCGGACCCACTGCTACATTACAGTTTGACTCAATGCTATATTGTGTCCACCCTGTCGGAAGTGATCCATTGCAAGTTATAAAGGGATGGCGCTATAAACTACAATTGTGATTACACATGGACCCGATACAGGAATATAAGGTTGAACGTCAGGTAAATGGGGTGATTCATGGCGATATTGATTGCGATTGGACGTGGCAATCCATTAAATGAAGCTGAACTCTGTGCATGCCCACAATCATTGTTAAAGGAGCGATGTTACAGTCGTAACCAGTAAGATGTGTTCTTGGTGGAGTTTTGGACCTCTTAAATGAATCTACGTCTCCTTAGAAAGTCAGTGAACTTGCACAGTGCAAAGGAAGCCACAACGACCGAGGAGGAAGCTTAAGAGGCGGTGTAAGTGGAAATGAATGGACAAAGGCATGGGAATGTATAAAACAAAAAAAATAGAGAACTGTTGGTGTTGTTGTTGTGGTGAAGACCCAGAGTGTGAGGTAGTAGAAGCAGCAGAGGCAAAAGAGGCAGCAGAAATAGTGGAGGTTGTAGAGGTAGCAGAAGCAACAGAGGAAGGAGAGTAGGAGTGAGAGAACCTTAGCTAAATAGAGTGTAGCAGCATACCAATTTATACCTAGGTTGGGTTGGAGCCCAAGAGGTTGGAGCCTCAGAACTGAATAGGACTGAAGTCATTGGGGGTAGGTCCTCCTAAGTGGGGAACCACTGCAAAACAGAGTTGGTGCTCTGGAGGTTGGAGCCTCATTGAAGTCCAAGTTGGAGCTTGGCAACTATTCACAATCAGATTTATACTTATATTGTATTTATTTCATTGTACTGTCTTGAGTTTTAATAAAATCATTAATTCCAACTGTTGATTTCTGTGTTCTGTGTATACATATACATATCTATGTATGTTTTTGGTAATCACTAGAACAATTAAAAAAAATTAATAAGAAATATTGATTCACCCCCCTCTCAGTATTTCCAACAGTTTATCCACGTAAATTATGATGTATGGTATGAGTGTGAATGAAGAATTCCTTTTGTATAATTGAGTGGCTGATTTATGGTTTGAAAGGTTTGATTGTGATTACAAATGAATTTGTGCTTGGTAGTGATAGGTGTTGCATTTTTTTAATTTCTGAAATTTGAATTGTTTGATTTGTTTCAATCATTATGATTTAGTTCAAGCAGCATGGTTTACATCAAAGAATTTCATTCATAGCATTGATATTTAGATTTATTCTTACATGATAGAATAATTTTGATTCCCATTCCCAGTGTTGTAGTATAAAGGTTAATTTCATAGCAATATGACATCAATTGGATTTCATTTATAAACTCAAAGAATTTGATGAATATTTTGTTTTCCTTTAAGAACCAATAGATCAATTCAAGTTGATTTCAAAATCAGTCTTTGTAGCAGTGTGATTTGAATACATTTTATTTCTGAGCAAGAATAGTCTAGTTTGACAGTTTAGGATTTGATTCTCGTTTTCCTTTTCAAGTTGTAGCATTACATTTTGATTTCTCAGAGAGTAGGTTTTGATGATTGCTTTTCTCTGCCTTTTGAATAATTAGAGTATGAACTTCCTCTTTTGAAAATCGTTTATTTGAAGAATTGTGCTTAGAGTGAATCTCATTAAGCCTTTGGTTTCAGTAAGTTTGCCTTTTGATTGCAAAGATTTAAAATAAGTAACAGAAATGGATTGAGTTAAGTTGATTTCCTCTATATTGTTAATGTTTTTTGAGGATTAGATGAGTGCTAGTTTTCTTAATTGATAGTGTTTTTTTCACCATTCTGTACTTAACGATCCTTATCAAGGAAAATTACATACTGTAAACTTAATCTTAAGCCAAAAACGTAGTACAACTCGTGCTTATGAGTCCTGGTTGACAATTAAATATTAGGAGGTTTAATAAAAACTTAAAACTCTCGACATTTTGGCATCCTTGTTGGGGAAGTTGTATTTTGGTTCAGGTAATATTATTATCGCAAAGTTTCAAGGCTATTGTAGGTAGTCAGAGGGTGGAGAGAGTATGGTAAGACATGAGTGAAGAGCCACACATCCACTATTGTGGGGTTTCTCCAAAATATGATCATTTTTTCTTATCTTTGAACTTTTATTTCCTTTTCTTTATGCATAGAAGTAGAAGTAGGCCTAGGGATAGTCAAGTTAGATTTATTTCTAGTTCAAAATTTCCTACAACTTTTGGTCCAATGACCACACCAATCACTAATCCTATTAATCGATATGAAATAATAAGAAAGAAGGAGGAGGTGTTGACAACAAAGTGGCTTCAAAGAGGGAGATTCTGAATCAAGATGAGGAAAGAATTGAACACATTATTTTCGGGAGTACAAAAGGAATTGTATTAGAAGAACCAATCGAATTGCAAGACCATACAGATCTAGAATCACCTAATATGAAGGACCATCCTTCAGTACCTCTGGTTGACTGGGTAATCATCCGTAGACCTCTTCAAGTACCTGTAGTAGACATGGAAACACGGGGAGGATAGAACATAAATAATGAGGAACATCAGGGGGAAGGAGAGGGTGAACATATTTGGATGAAATAATGAGGAATTTCAGGGGGAAGGAGAAGGCCCACATCACAACCTATTCAGAGGGAGCCATGAATGACCGAGGGGAGGACCGGAAGTAGAAGAAGAAGAAGAAGAAGAAACCACTTTTGGGTTTCCTATTCTCGATGTAACCAAGAATATCACTATGAAAACCATACCAATGGTATCTCTTCCACTCTTCTATGGTAAGTTCTCTGAAGACCCATATGCCTTCATATTTGAATTTAACATTTTATGTAGTAGTTATAATTATTACGAGGATGCACACAAGCTCAAGCTATTCCCAGCCACCCTGAAAGATGTAACCCTTAGATGGTTTATGAGCCTAGGGGAACACACCATCTACTCCTGGGATGATATGAAGTCTGTCTTTCTCAAGAAATACCAAGAATTCTACAAAATTAGGGATCTGAACTATATTCTTAGGATGCAAAAATTAGAAGACACAAACTTAGATAAATATATTGAACGTTTCTTTTATAATTTCCTTAAATCCCGAGGGGCACATCTAGGTGAGAAGACAATCAGAACTATCTTTTTAAAGGGGATGAGGGATGAATGTATCGAAAACTTAAATCTTCAAAGTGGTGGGGATGTTTATAAAAATATGCTTGTTGAAGTGGTTGAACTATGTCGCACTTACTCATGGAGTTAGGCTAAACTAGACAAGAAGCTCCATGACAATTCTTGAGATTATGTGCCAAGAAATCATAAATATGTACCCAACGGTATCACTAGAGTGGAATTAGGAAACTTGTTGGAAGAATTCAAAACTAATATCCTAAACACTATTGGTAACCAGCTGGACACAATAAAACTCAAAAAGAAACAAGAAGATGAGAGGGCTACCATGGAAATCTTTTGTCCTAAATGCATAAATAAGCATGCTGAGAGGGAGTGTTCCATTAATGTTATTAAGGTTTGTGGGATTTTTTCTTTAGAACATGAAACCGATAAGTGTCCATCTCTTCTTAGTTTACAAGCTATATATAAGGGCAATGCTGAAACAAATGTTTTTTCATAAACAAACAAGAAACCCTCTTGGAGAATACAAACCAAAACATGTTTCAAGATCCTAGTTTTAAGGGCTATCGTCAGAATCAAACTTGGAGTTTCCAGCCATCTTACCCTCCTTGGTTTAATCCTCAATTACAAAACACTCTTTGGAATTAGTATTGGAGGGAAATTCTTATGGAAACACTTTTCAACCCCAAAACCAATCTTATCCTCCATACTCAAGCATGCATAGTATGTCCTACAATCCGAACATTCAACCGTGTTAGCAGGGGTACAACCCAAACCATTATCAACAATCCTCGTTGCCTCTTCCTCCTTTCCACTAGCTTTTACCTGCACTGTCCAAACCCTAATCCTCGCAGGCACTACCATCATTGAACCTACCTCATCCTACTTAAATGATAACTTTTGTCCCAATAAATGACATTCAATTACGAAATGAGAAAACAATCAATAAGGAAAAATTAGTTGTCATTATTCAGTAATAGGCCCCTCAAGAACAAACTGAAAATCACCTTCAACAAGAAAAACAAAAACAAAAAGAAGAACCAAATGAACCTCCTTCCCTGGAAGGACTACTTGTTAAGAAGGAAGAGATCCCAATTGAATATGATTTATAATATGAATTAAGGAATGTTTGTATTAAAATTCACTATTACAAGCCATCAGAGACATTCCTATCTATGCTAAAATCGTTAAAGGCCTATGTATGAAGAAATCGAGAAGGAAAGGACACAAGAACCAAAATGTAAAAGTCATGAGTGAAATGTCTAGGATGATATTAGATTTACCATTAAAATATAGTGGCCCAAGAAATCCCATAGTGACCATCAAAATGAATGGAGTACTTATGCCAAACACCCTTGTAGACTTAGGAGCAACGATGAATGCTATGACTTTCAAAACTATGATATCTTTACAATTGCAAAGGGATCAAACTTACACCTATTATTTTATGGTTTGTAGATAAATCCATTATTAAACCCATGGGAACTCTAGAAGACATAGTAGTCACCATTTCTTCCTAGAAATATCCCATCAATTTCATTGTCATTTCTCATAAAACATGAGGAAACCTTGTAGTCCTAGTATGCCCTTTGTTAGCTACTGTGGATACTATGATAGGGTGCCGAAATGGAGAAATGGTCATTTCCAATGGTTCATATAATAAAAAATTGTCAAAATTTTCTCAAACTGCTGTTGAAGTACCCTTATGGATAGAGAGTCCTTATGGAGATGAGGATTGTATGTTTCCTTTATTATCATTAGAGCAATCTAGAGGACTCTAGGAACAATCCAAAGATAATGTTTTGCATCAATTTTTATCTTATTGTTCTTATATTGATTATCTGATTTCTTTTATTGGTTATCAACATATTTTCGGTAATGAGTTTTAGGAAGCTTGTCATCCAGTTATATTTGCCTCATTTACAGCAATAGAGGATGAAAATGAGCTCAGTACGAAGCTAGTTGAAACCAGTGAAGGAAAAAGTTTGTATATTGGCAATGAAATAGATGAAGAACAAAAGCAGAAATTGTTGATCATGGTTCAAGAACAATCTATAGCTTTCACCTAGGACTATTTGGACATGAAATGAATACACCCGGAGACATTCATCCACCACATATACACCAATGTGGAGATGAGACTAATCCGACAACCACAGAGACACATGAACCCAACCTTGAAAGAAATTGTAAAATATGAGTTACAAAAGTTATTGGATGCAGATTTTATTTATCCCATTTCATATAGTAGATGGGTGTCACCTTTGGTGGTTTTTCCGAAGAATAATGGTAAGTGGTGAATATGTGTTGATTATTGGGAGTTAAACAAATACACCCTAAGATATTACTTTTTGCTACCATGTATTGATCAGGTACTTGACACACTTTCTGGTAAGAAGTATTTCTCTTTTCTATACGGGTGCATTGGGTACAAGCAGACTCAAATAGCTCAGGAAGACCAAGAGAAGACCACTTTCACTTGCCCTTGGGGTACCTATGCCTATCAATTTCTTCCTTTTAGCCTCTGCAATGCCCTATATACCTTTCAATGAGCTGTTCTAGCCATCTTTTCTGACTTGATCCATGAATATGTAGAAGTCTATATGGACGACTTCACAGTATATCGAGATGATTTTTCCCAAGCTCTGGAAAATCTAGAAAAAGTGTTGATTCAATGTCAAGAAGCCCATCTAGCCCTTAATAGTAGTAAATGTAAAATTATGCAAACTAAGGAGATAGTCTTGGGCCATCATGTCTCATTTGAAGGAATCAATGTCGATCCAGCCAAGGTTGAGGTAATCTCACACATTTCAATTCCTTGTACACAGAAATAGGTAAGAATATTTTTGGGACATGTGGTTACTATCGTCGATTTATCGACAATTTTACAAGGATTGTACCGCCTTTACTTAAATTATTAACTAAGGACGCTAATTTGCTTGGAATGATGATTATCAACTTGATTTTTGAGGTATTAAAGGACAGGTTGTCTACCGCTCCAATATTGAGGGGACCAAATTAGTCCTATCCATTCCACATTTGCATGGATGCTTCAGATACCACACTTGGATCAGTCTTAGGAAAAAGGGAAGATCACTCTCCTTATGCTATTTATTTTGTTAGCAAGAATCTTTCCCCCGTTGAACCAAAACATACAATTACTGAAAAGGAATTGTTAGCAGTTGTTCATGCCATTAGCAAATTTAGACATTACATAACCAGTTATGAGACTTTTGTCCATACCGATCATTCTGCCACTAGATTTTTGATGAACAAACCTATCACTAATGGTAGGATTACTAGATGGATGTTGCTTTTGCAAAAATTTAATATAATTTTGATTGATATGCCTGGATAAGATAATTTGGTAGCTGACTTCTTGTCTTGAATGAATTTCATGTAGGGAATTGTACCAAACCCAGTACCAGATGATTTCTCAGATGAATAATTGTTTGCTATATCTTCCATTACTCCCTATTTTTCATATGTTGCCAACTACCTGGTTTAAGGGAAGTTTCCTCATAATCTTCATATCAGGGAAAAGCATAAGATTATATAGTGTAGTTCCAACTACTCCTGGATCAATGAAGACTTGTTCTACACTGGACCCGACTTGATCATGAGGATATTTGTGCGAGAAGATGAGATATTTTATGTGTTGAAGGTCTACCACAATGAACCTTGTGGGGGGAACTTTGCAGACAAAAGGACCACATACAAAGTCATTCGCATTGGGTATTATTGGCCCTCGCTCTTCAAAGATGCTAAAAAGTTTGTATCCATTTGTGATGCTTGTAAGAGGATGGGCAGACAAGTTCCTTCGGATGAGATGCCCCTTTAGACATATATATCAATATAACCTTTCAAGAAGTGGGCATTAGATTTCATGGGACCTATCTCCCCCATGTCAAAGAAGAAAAATCATATTCTAGTTTGCATCGACTATGTTACGAAGTGAGTGGAAGCCAAGGCTTTGTATGTTGCAACTGAAAAGGCAATAGTGGAATTCCTTTTTGAAGGAATTTTTACTAGAATTGGAGTATCCCAAGAGATTTTTACTGACCAGGGCACACAATTCAGATCAAAATTGGTCAAGTCTCTCAATGAATAGTACCAAATCAAACATCGAAATATACTCCTTACCACCCCCAAGCTAATGGGCAGTTGGAATCCACAAAAAAAGTGTTAGAGTCCATCTTAACCAAGACCATTCAGTTACATCATAGAGATTAGGCTGACAAGTTGTTGGAAAAATTATGGGCATACCACATAACTTCGAAGAGGGTGACAGGGCGCACCCCGTATGAGCTAGTTTACGGTAAACAGGTACTACTACCTATTGAATTCAAAGTGAAAACATTTCAAACTATCACTCAACTCGGGATGAATATTGATGAAGCCCAAGAACAAAGGTTAATGTAGCTAAATGAGCTTGACAAGATTAGACAGGATGCATTCCATTGAACCATGTTGGTGAAAGACTAGAGATCTTGTTGGCATGATAAGTTTATTAAAAAGAATATTGCAGGAGATTGGGCCTTGCTTTATGATAGTAAGTTGAAACAATTCAAAGGTAAATTATCCACTAGGTGGTTAGGTCCCTAAGAGGTGGATGAGGTTTTCAAAAATGGCTCAATCCAAATTAAAACTATTGATGACAGTCAGACCTCTTTTGTAGTAAATGGCCACTGACTCAAGATTTTTCATCAACCACTCTCTCGACAACAATTTTTGCAGGAGATAAGAAGAGATCCAAAGATGGAGTGGGTCCATGAAAATGACCAGCCTCTTGCTGGTTCATCTAGTTTATTTATCTTATTGTGTATGTGTGTATCAGTGGCATGTCATTTTCCATATCTTTAGGTGTTTCTCCCCACAACCCATGTAGAATAAAGGAGAAATTTTTCTTGGGTAGGTTTATTCCTTTAACAAGACATGATAGATTAATTATGGAAAAGGAGCCTTTCAAAGTCTTCTTTGGATGTTTTCAAAGTCTCAAAAATTGAAACTCCTGATTAGTAACTGATCTTGGCTCATAAAAACTACACGGGATAGTGGTAGCCTAGGGATTCCTTGATTACAGATTTATTATTTTCCCGCCTTATGGAAATATTTACGAAAGAAATCCCCTTGGATTCTCCTTTGGGTGGTTCAGATCCTCTAAATATGAATACCTCGAGTAGTGGCTACTTTAGACTCATTTAAACTATAGATTAGTAGTAGTTAAGGATCTGCTGGGTATAAAATTATTCTTTTCCGGGCTCAGCAAAATAGTTACGGAAAAGAAACCCCCCAAGAGCTTTCTTTCTAGGCATTTCAAGCTCTCTAAATATGGAATGCCTGAGGCAGTTATCATACCTAGCCTATTTAAAATCTATGGGATGGTGAGCAGGTTTACCATGATCTAAAGGCAACATTCAGTAGATTTCATGATAGCACTCAAGGAGACACTTTTAGATTTTACACTCCAAATTTTTATGTACTTAGCATATTTTTGTACTCTAATGTGTAAAAATTAAAGTCCACTATTGCAAATGTATTTTGAGAACAACATTTTTAGAGTACATTTGGTGTTATGCTTCATTTTCATAAGCATCACTTCATAACCAGTGTCCGCTTCTACTATAAACTAAAGATGGTCGATCTCTACAGCTCAACGCCCTATATCATTGTGAATTAGTAAAGTATGTGCTCATAATTTATTTAGATTTAATTATGAATAGTTAAAATGTTTTCAAGTGATATGTATCCTATGGTTCCCTAATCATTTCTACCCTTTGTTTCATTTCCTGAGTCCTTACACTCCCTGTCCTATAACCATTACCTTCTCCCTGTCATCACTCCCAAAAGGACCCCTGTCAATCCTATCGACTCATGTTAAATCCTCCCTGTCGTCCTAATCATTATCAAACTTCCCCACTTAAATCACATATCAACCATGGCTATTATAGCACCTTCAACCTTGTACTACCCCACCGTTGTGATAATCATTCCCATGGAGGCACGATGAGGGTGGAATCATCGACACAATGGGGGAAGTTCTCATCAAAATCAAGGCAACCATTTTTTTTATCAATTATAAGGGAATTCTATTCTTATCTCAGTGGTTGCAGGCAGAGAGTTAAAATTTTCAATTGGATTCAAAAATTGTGATTTTACATAGGCATGGGGGATGATCGCCATGAGTCAACCTTTGGAAATTTTTCCCTCAGCCTGAGTATCAACAATGCAATGGAATTCTTGAAGAGCGGGGATGGTTTCCATTTTTAATAAAATTTCAAGGATATAATGATAAAGTAGCCCTAGCATTTTCTCAATGCTTTGATGGAGAGCATGTTAAAGTTGGTAATTTTAATTTTAAGGTTACAGAGGAGTCCCTTAGCTATGAAATAGGGTTACCCTCTGTGGGTGAACCATTCTTCAAGGGTGGGTAATTAAATATTCCAAATTATGCCTCATTCCTCAAGCCAGCCTATTAGTTAATTAGCTGGATGAAAGGTATACTACAAAGTTGTATTGAAGATAAATGGCACCCTTTGATCACCATGTTGCAACACTTTGTTACCTTTGAAGGAAGGTATGCCATAGCATTTTTATATAATATTCGCATGTTAACACATTTTGCAGAAGATAGTAAGATCAATATTCCACATTTCTTGAGGTTAAGCTTGCATAAAATGTCTAAAGGGGTGAAATTAGAGAGAAAGAACCTTGAGATAGCCTTATATCACCGCAGTCTTATTAAAATGGTATTTGTTGGTGATCTTACAAAGCGATGGAGGTCTTGGGAAGACTTCCTTATTGAAAATTTTCTTGGAGAAGAGACTCAGTTCAAAGGTCAGCAATGATTGGTAGGAGAGTCACTTAAGCATAGAAGGGAGGCCTTGTCACAACATTCCCAAATGATGCATAACCTTACAGACAACCATGCCTCTCCTATTATCAAAACCCCTCAAGAATCAACACCCTGTTATAATACTATGGAAGAGGGGACATCTTCAAAAACCCAAAGGGTAATTAAGCAAAGGAACAAGCAGAGCAAGGGTAGTAAAGACCAACCTGATCCATCTGACATTGTAGGGTCAAAAGGTGAAGAACCTGCATATAAAGCTCTTGAAGCTCATGCAAGGGTAGAAAAAAAGCCTAAGCATAAGAAAGCTCTTTTTCCATCCCAAGTACCATCAATGTCCATGGCAAAGACTTCGATCCAAGGCCACTGCAGAACTAGAAACATGAACAAGCTTAAGACTCCTAAAGTTATAAATTCTGAGTGTATTGATGTTATTTCCTCTCCTGACTTAGATGGAAAAGAATTGCATTCTTCCCCTTAAGAAATTATTGTCTTAGCATCTATAATAGAGATCCCCTTCGACATTGCACACGATTTAGAAACACAATCCCCTGTTCAGTCCTTGCCCAACAAGAATCCTAGTCAAAATGTCACCAAAAAATTTCAGCAAGCTTCCTCACGGGGAAAAGGTAATAGAAAAACACAAGGAGGTAGTGCCTCTTAACAATATACGACACCCATGAAAACTTTGACTCCTATAGAAGAAGAAAACTTGAAGATCATCTTAGTGAAATTGTAGAGAAATATTGTTAAACTCTGTAAGCAAGCAAACAAGTATCGAGTGTTATTCCAGTATGTTAGAGAAGTTAACAATCATATCAGGGAAACTAATATTCGGTTGTTATCTCGAAATGATGAGCTGAAGTGGAGGAACAAGCAGTTGCTACATTGGAAAATCTCTAGGATGAAACCCACCAAAAAGCTAAGTTCTGAAGAGATTTCTCTACAGTTTAAGAAATGTTCCATTCCAATTAAGCATGGGTTAGAGGTCTTGGTTAAGGCTGCTGACCTTTGACAAAAGTTTCTTTTGCTACCACATCATTACTATTTTTAGCATACTATGGCAACATGCATGAGGACATTCATTCAAATCGGCATGGGGGCATGTTGGTGCCCATTTTTGTCCCTAATGTTTTGCCTCTCATCCCTATTTTCACCATTTTTTTCCTATGAAAGTACTCCTACTACCTACCCTATCCCCTACATCACTCCCTAAACCCCACTAGTACATAACTAAGAGGTAAATGCAATTAACTCACATTTTTTTTCTATTTGTGATTGAATTTAACTGAATTCTCGAGTCATGTGTTTATATGATAACTATTTAGTCATGGGTCTAGCTGGAAGCTTGGTGGAAGGATTGGTAGGTCAACATAAATGGAAAGATGCCTTGTCATCAACATCGATATCAACCTTTAGATTCAACCAACCGATCCTTGAGTGAGTTCGAGAAAGTCTGGCTAGGTGGGATCCTTCTTCTTGTTTTGACCATCGAAGTTTACACAACGATCTGTAAGGACAGGCGCGATGCTTCCAAGATCTATTTGTTATGTTAGGAATGATAATTCCAAGGTTGAAGATCCTCCAGATCAGAGTCAAAGCAGACTACTGTCATAATAGTAGTCAGTTACTCTAGAACAAAGCATTTTGTTCTAAGTAGAGTCAGTATGATTTGGAGCAAATCGAGTAGTGCTTAGATTAGTTTATAGTTGCTAAGGTTGCCATAGTTAGTTAAATTGTTATTTTTACATTCACACAATCGCCTTTAAAGGTTGTTGTAATGCAATTAAAATGTTAGTCGAGCTAGCTGGTTAAGAGTTAGAATTGTTGTTGTTGTTAGTGAGATACACTGTGACTTATGTAAATTAGTTCCGAAACTCTGTTTTGAAAATATAAACGATCGCTTTCAAGTTGTGAGCCAAAAGCGTTGTTATCATGGTTGATTGTGAGTTATGTCTTTTATGTTTTAAATCCTTCTTTCATTGTAGTAAGCTAGCTTACTCCAGGCATGGGAGGGCCCACCACCTCTAGAAATAAGCCTCATTAATAGTTCAGATAGCTAGGTTTGTGCATGTGATTGTATAGTTTGAATTATGTGTGTTATAGTTATGAATATTGGTATACGAATTCATAAGATATGTGTGGTTTGTTACCTTACAGATTAAATGACTTAAGGGTTGATTTCCTGTGTTGACGATATCTGATTCATTTTATAACCTAAGCTTATATTTTAACATAGAACCATGTTTTGTTCCTCCACTTAAGTCACATTTATTCATATTTATAATTGGAGTGCCCATGATAGAGAAAAGCAATCGATTATTGATGTTTAAGAAGCACAATTCCCGTGTTTTTATCCATGTAAATTATGATGTATGAGTGTGAATGAAGAATTCCTTTTGTATATTTGAGTGGCTAAATTATAGTTTGAAACGTTTGATTGTGATCACAAACGAATTTGTGCTTGGTAGTGATAGGTGTTGTATTTTTTTCATTTCCGCAATTTGAATTGTTTGATTTGTTTCAAGCATTATGATTTAGTTTAAGAAGCGTGGTTTACTTCAAAGATTTTCATTCAAAGCATCGATTTGAGTTATTAAATTATCATAGGATAATTTAGATTTATTCTCTCATGATAGAATAAGTTTGATTACCATTCCCAATGTTGTAGTGTAAAGGTTGATTTTATAGCAATGTGACAACAATTCGATTTCATTTATAAACTCAGACAATTTCATTAAGATTTTTTTTTCCTTTAAGCACCAATAGATCAGTTCAAGTTGATTTCAAAATCAATCTTTGTAGAAGTGTGATTTGAATACATTTTATTTCTGAGCAAGAATAGTCTAGTTTGACAGTTTAGGATATGATTCTGGTTTTCCTTTTAAAGTTGTAGCATTACATTTTAATTTCTCAGAGATTAAGTTTTGATGATTGCTTGCCTCTACCTTTTGAGTAATTAGAGTTTGAACTTCCTGTTTTGAAAAGGGTTTATATCAAGAATTGTGCTTAGAGTGAATTTCGTTAACCCTTTGGTTTTAGTAAGTTTGTCTTTTGATTGGAGAGATTTAGAATAAGGAACATAAATGGATTGAGTTAAGTTGATTTCCTTTAGATTTCTTATGTTTCTGAGGATGAGATGAGTGCTATCTTTCTTAATTGATAGTGTTTTTTTCACCATTATGTACTTAAGGATCATTATCAAGGAAAATTACATACTCTGAACTTAATCTTGAGCCAAAAATGCAGTACAAATCATGATTCTGAGTCCTGGTTGACAATTAAATATTAGGAGGTTTAATCACTAATTAAAACTCTTAACAATTTCCACTGCAGTCTCTTTCATGAAATTCCTACATCACTTTATATACTTCATTTTTCAACAAAAAAATTAGTAAAACTCCACCAACATATTTCCAATACATATTTTTATCCAGAATACAAAATTTCATAGCTTTGAGATTAATAAATCTAGCTTTCGTTTTAGTCAAACCAAGAGGAGCTTGTAAATGATGTAGAACAAAAATAATGTTTGCATACCAGGGAGAGGTAGAAAAATATTCTTCTATTTGTGGAGTCACCAGCTCATCTAGTTAATTGAACATTGCTAGAAAATTTATATCCAAAGCATGTAAATTAGATTCGGCCATTAATTTTTCTAACCCCTAACCCTTAATGAGTTTGGTAGGTCATATTTTGAAGGTCATTTTCTAATATAATGGAAATCCACTTACCCCTCTTCCCATCAAGATTGTTTTGGGTTAGTATATATTTAACAATTGCAATTGGAACAAAGGCAATTATATGTGAATGGAGGATATACACTCTGAAATATTTTATTGCTTTTACCAGGGAAAAAGCTTGTTTTTCCATTTTGTCATATTTTAATTCAACATCTCTCAAAGCTTTGCTAAAGAAAGGAATAGGTTTTTCATGGCCTTTATTCTTATTCTATAAGAGAACTGCAACAATCGTATGTTGAGAAGCAAACGAGAAAATCAGAAAATCTTTGTAAAATCTAGACTAATCAATAGAGGAGCCTGAGTTAAAGCCTATTTTACCTTGTCAAATGACCGTTTAGCTTCAACTTTCCATTTCACCTCAGTGTCTTTCCTTAGCATGTTGGTTTTATTCTTTAAAATATTTGTTATATTAGGAATGAATCTCCTCAGAATATTGATCTGACCAATGAAATATTGAACTTCCTTCACATTTCTAGGGCGATTAATCTTTAATATAGCTTCGATTCTGCTAGGAACTATTTTGATTCATTCCTTTGAAATTATGTGTCCCAATAGTTTTCCTTATTGTAAACCAAAAAATGTCTTCTTTGGGTTGAGGGAAATACCAAATCTCCTACAATTTTCAAAGATTCTCCTTAAGTGAAGTAAGTGTTCCTCATCTATTTAAAAAAAAACAATGATGTCATCAAGATATATGACTATAGAATGACCCATTTTGTTTGCAAAGGTAAAGTCCATTGCTCTATGGAAAGTGGCACTAGCATTCATTAGACCAAAATGCATCTTCACATACATGAAAGTGCCCCAGGGTGTAGTGAATGTTGTCTTCTCTTGTTCTTCATGGTCTACTAAGACTTGATTATAACTAGAAAAGCCTAGATCCAACCACCTTCGGTAGAATGTGTTCCATCTTAGGAAAACGGTAATTGTATTTCAAAGAGGCTTTATTTAGATTCAGGAAATCAATACAGAGTCTAATTTCTCCAATCTTTTTCCTACTTGGAACCAAATTAGACACCCATTTGGAATATTTTAAGGGCACTATGATCTTTGCATCATACATTATTTTAACCTCTTTTTCAATAAGAGGCATAAGAATTGGGTTCATTTTCGTTCATTTTTGTTTAAAAGGTTTATGATATTATTTTAAGGGAATCTTATGTTGTATAATGTTGGTGTCATAGGATTTTAAGTTCTCAGAACTCCGAGCAAAGATTTCTATGAATTCTTTACACAATTCAATGTACTTTAGCTTTTCTGTTGAGGGTAAAGATTTGAAAAATTTGATCATCTTAGGTTCTTTTTAAGTTCCAATATTATACTCCTCAACTCCAGCTCCAGTGGGTTCAATTTTGGGCTTCTTAGCTACATCATTAAAGTCAAACAAATCTTGTAATGGAGGTAATCCCCTTGGAAAAACATTGTCTTTCAATTGTAATTTTTTTTTTCTTGTTTCTCTTGATCTATTTCTCTCAATTCTAATTTATTCACACTATTATGTACAGGATCTTCTAAATCGAATTATGTATCTATATAAGCATCTTCAAACTCATCCTTAGACTGCAATTCTTTTTCAATCTGGGCATCATTTCCAAAAACCTGCCAGTATCTAATGTTATCAGGTACAATAGTTTTTTTCTTTAATTCGATAGTATATTGGCGAGTAGGATGACATGGTAATTTACAAGTACTTGCCGAAGTATCCAAGCCATCAGGAAAAATGTTTGATCTCCAGAAACAAAAAAACATGCTATATTCAATGAAAGATTTTAGAAAATCAAACACAACATTCCTATAGGATCTCATCCTGGGATGTTTAGCAAAATATTCCCCTTTAATTTGGTTTATTACCAACTCAGAATCTCCATGAATGGAAATTCATTTTGCGCCCACCTTCTTTAAAAGTTGCAACCTTAAGATTAAGGTTTCATACTCTGATACATTATTAGAACATTGGAAATTCAATTTATAGGAATGACCCTATATGTGATTAGTTTTCTAATTTGAAACCCATATGTGAGCTCCTTACCCTTGTTTACTAACAGATCCATCAAAAATCAAATTCCATAAAGTTTCATTTGGGTTACCCTATTCACTGATTAATGTTTGGCATTCCTCAGTGTGACATAATGCAGTGTTTTGATTAGGAATTTGTTCCTGCAAATTTCCATTAGTATATATAATAAAGGAATCAAGGTCCGAATGGATAGAATATCAGGGATAATTATGAGGTATTTCCTAAGTTGTGACCATGAATTTCATGATTTTTTCCCTATATAGTCTCCTATTCTGACCAAACACAGGAATTGTATTGTAAGACATATCCATTTGTAGGGTTCCCTAGATTTTAGCTCCCCATGAACATGAAAGCAACATGCCATATTTAGGTGGTATGTTTGCAACAACTATGTTCATTACCACATTTTTGGCAGGTATTTGGATTAAGTTGACACATCAATCCTTAATAAGTCCAAGGCACTTTACTTGACTGGAATCAAATGAATTAATATCTTTATATCTTCTAGTAATATCTAATCCCAATTTTTCCATGATAACCTTAGGCATGAGATTGTGAGAGGTCCTTGAGCCAAGCCTAGCATAGTGTAAGATTTTATCATGAATGTTAAAGCTAATGTAAAATGGTGGTACATCTCCATCTTGGAGTCTAACCAAATATTATTTCTAGTTGATTATCTGATACATTTACTGTATCAGTATTTTCTCCTATAGTTAAAGATTTCATTACTTGTGATCTATATGTCGCTTTGTTCATCAGTTCTATAAGGGGAATGTGTATTTTGAGTTTTTCCAATTCATGTTCTATATTAAATGATGTATATTTTTTGTTTAAATTGGTATCCTCTTATTTATTAGACAAATCCTTTTGGGATATGTCTCTTTGTTGGCTAGTGGCGAGATCATTTGTTTGAATTTATTTGGATGTAGTGTCAGGCATTTTTTGGATTGGAAGCTCAGGATTATTTCTAGCGAGAATCTCAATGTTCTTCTTAGTAGGTGTATCAGCTAAATTTTTATTTGGAGTATCACGTGTCTTTCTACTCCTCAAATTGTATTGCTTATGGGCTTCCATAATTACAATTTCAAAATCCTTTTTATACTCTTTTGATTCTTCATGTTCTATTTCATCCCTGTATAGTAGAAAAAGGTCTTGTTCTTATTGAGTAAGAAAAGTAGAATCATTGTCATTTACTCCCATTAAATTTATTTGATTATCATCTATATGATCAGCCATCTCTTCCTCCTCATCTATGTAGCTCTCTTCAAAAGGAAGTCTTACTTGCTGATTTGGAACTTTTGGGTCCCTTTGTTTAATATGTGGTTGGTTTCTTCTAAAGTTTGGATTTCTGATTTGATGAGTTTGGTTTTCTCTAGGAGGATCCTTATCAATTATGCTTATTATATCCATCATATCCATATTTCTAAGTAAAATATCTATTTTATAATTAGTGGTAGAAGAAGATGAAGGTTCCTCTTTGATAGTAACCCTTTTGTCAGCTTCCATTTTTTCTTTCTTGGCTAATAAATTAGCCTCAACTTTGAGTGCATTATCTTGCATTTCCTCTAAGGTCGTGGGATCTCTTTGTCTTAGTTGATAAGCCATATCAACATAGAATCCTTCTGGGAAATGTATCAGGGCCAAGCTAGGGGGAGGTTTAATGGCAGCTAGAATTGTGTTGTAAACCTTATTAAATCTGTCACAATATTCTTTTACTGTTTCATTAATTCTTCTCTTAAGGCTTTTGTATTCATTAAGAATCTGAAGAGAACTCTTTTTGGTTTCCCACCTATTTAGGAAAGACTGTTGAAAAAAAGTAAGTTTAGCTATACTATCTGCTGCTCATTTTTTGAGTCATTTTCTTACCTCTCCACCTAAGCTCTGGGAAAAAAGCCTTAGTTTTACATCATTCTCATCTACTCCATGAACATATAAGAAATTGTTAATTTTATCTATGTTTTGTTGTGCATTGATAGCACCAGTTCTATCAAATTGGGAGATCTTGGTTTGATAATCTTAGGGCATATCATGGAACTGGGCAAGGAAAACCAGGGGGCATAACAAGCAACCATGTTGGGTGGAACAATATGTGGTCTTAATAGAGATGTAGATATAAGATTTGTGGGAATAATTTGGGTAACTGCTTGTGATACTATTGGATTAGTAGAAATTACAGAATGGGCGGGGCCAATTGATGTCGGATGAACTGATTTGGAAGCGCAAGCTAATGTTGTAATAGTAAGAGTATAAAGTTCAACAGATTTCTAGATATAAGCTTCGTGCACAACTTGATCAAGTGATGATATAAGATCCTGCAATTTGTCAAAGTTTTGGAGGGCTTTCTAATCCAAATTAGGTTCAAAATATGGTTCTACAGGTTTCTTAGGGCTGTAGAATAGTTTCGTCAATTATTGTCTATTCAACAAAACTTTCAGATTTGGTCGTGAATATATTGTTTTGAAATGGTAAGTTAAACTGAATATCTTGTATAGTATTGAGGTTTTTAGGAAGGAAATTTTCCCTAGAAAGGGGGTTGTTACTTCCTTGTCTTTAAGCTAAACTTCTCTTCCTTAGTATATTTTTAGGAGATTCTAAAATTTTGGCTAGTTCTAGATAAAGATTAGTTCAGGTATGAATTCTTTTTGGAGCTAGATCTTAAAAGTGAAGAACAACCTCTAATCCTTTATTTCTAAAATTTGAATCACTTTTCTTCCTGAAATAAAGTTTTATAAAATAGAGAGATTTACCTTATTAAAATGAGATGAAGGACTGTTTTAGTCCCCAGTATGGTTGCCAGAATGTTAGCACTCTGTAATTTTCAGAGGTTGCAAAAGCAAATCACAAAGGTAACCACAAACCTACTTTGGAAGCTAGGATCTAGCCTTACCAGCTTCAGAGAGGGCTCTCTATTTAAGATTTAACTTTTTTGTATTTAGATATTAGGCTAGTTAGGAGTGTTCAAAGTTTGGTTTTAAATTGATTGGTTGATTAAGTGCTTGAACCTTCTATTGGGCTATGGAGTCTACAATTCAATGGGGGTCTATTTCAAATTTTAAAAGGGGTTTCACATGGAAATGTAGCTAAACTAGATGGATCCTTTATATTTAAGTGAAATGGAATGGAAGAAAAGATATAAGTTCAATAGAAGTTAAAGAGAAATTAAGAATTCCTTAACATGATATTAGAAGAAAACATAGAAATGATCTACAACCAAAAGCAGAGTGTATTTTTCAACAAATTATGTTCATCAATTTTCTATAAAATAATTTAGTTTTCAGAAAACATAAGGATGGAAACAAAGTAATAAAACATTAATAGCAAAAGAAGCACATCACCAGATAGTCTAACGCATGAATCCTGTGAAGAATGACCTTTTTATTACTGATCAACCCATCAAATGAAAATAGTACAATAACATTCTGGAATGCAAAAATTCACACAGAAATCAACCCTTGATACTTATAAAAGAGAAGTATTTATAAGCTATTTACAAAATATCTTGTCAAAACTGACTAGGATGTATTTAGGAATTCCTAAACTAAATCTATCTAACTTATTACAAATATTTAGGGAAATTCGAACCGTTTGAAGTGCTGGCACTAAATTTGTGCAATTGCTAACTGTCTGGCCCTTCGAATCCCACTGTGTTGTTGATGTTGAGATGTACAACCAAACCCGTTGCTTACTCCAGTAATTCACATAATTTATCCCAACATTTCTCACTCAGGATAGTTGTATTAAGTAACTTTTTGTAAACCTAGTCCACTTCAGTATATTTAGTAAATGTTGGTTTGGAAATGAATATGTGTTTAATTTCATACTGAATGTCCAGGTCATATGCCAATGCTTCCAAGAATGCTTTTCCTGTCATGCTAATTCTTCCACCTATAAATTTGGAACTGTCTTTGGCCATGGTCGTCAATTTCTTAATGTAATTGGGCCAGGTACTGAGCTTATCATTTATTACCAATAAATTAGGAAGTCCCTTTTTGTAGGGGCTTCCAGCTTGCTGAAGAATCTTTGTACGCTAATGTCTAGAATTTTACACTTTTCTTCAAGCTCCTTACCAAATTTCTCTTAGTCGACACCTTCTTGACCTCCAGTATAGCTTCTGTTCCATATTCAATCTCCAGCTCTTCTAATTCCTGTTTGTTTTTAGAGTTAAGGAATTTTATGAGCTCAGTAAATTCACTGAGTTTGTCACCCAGCCGTTTTCTGACTTCTTAAATGTTTTCATTAGATATTTCGATCAGTTCCTGCTGCTCAAATATAATTTGTATTCAAGGCCAAATCTCTATCATATCTTCATTGGTCTGTTTCCAACTATTTTCTTTGACCTATGCCAAGGTATTACCCATGAAAGTATCTTTTTCCATCTATTGCAATCTCTGGGAAGGTGTTTTGTATTTCTGTACTTTGTTAGGAGGAAATTCTCATATTTTGTATTATGCTCCTGTAAGGTCTTCACATCATGCCTTAACTTATTTATTTCTTATCCCTATATAGACATGTTTTCCATAGATTGGGCCAACTTGAACCATCTGCAGTTGATGTGGGAAGTACTATAGAAGAGGATGTGAATTCCTCTTTGAAGTAGGGATGCAACTGGCACTGAATCAAGAGGAAATACTACAAATTGTGAACTTTGATCCTTCTCTTTGATCAACGTTTGCATCTCTGCTTCCATCTCCTTAATCTGTGCACTCTGCTCCACCAACAACGTCAACATTTCTTCTTTATGTAACTATGTCTCTCCTAACTCCTTTTCCTGGGGATCTTCAGTCATAGAAAACTGTAATTGCTTCTTCAGGGCTACTATGTCAGCATTCCTCTTCTTAATGATTTCTTCCATGGCCTTTGAATTAGCAGCATAAAAAACTTCTTTGATCACCATTTCCTCCAAATATTTAATTTTGTTGTCTTTAGCAAGAGAGGAAACTTTCTCTTGTTTGAGCTATGATTGAATGTTATTTAAAGAAAGTTATAGTTTGGAAGCCATGAGGGCAGTCTATGTGAAGGTTGAGCAGACCATTTCTCATGTTTTCCTGTGTATGACCATTTGATCCAAAGGATGAAAGTCCTTTTCTTCAAACTCAAAGATATTATGCTTGAATTCAGTTGTTGATTTTGGTTGTGGAACCTGTGCATGTAAAAATTCCATATGCATTCTTTCGGTCTCTGTGTCATAGGCTGAAATGAGCTTGTGCTAGATTAAGGAAGATTGCTTCCTAAATTGAGCATAAATGTTGTCATGAAGGGATTCATTCCTCTGTTTAATTTCTTTATATTTCTGGAAAATATCCATCTACCTCTATTCTGTGAATGTCTCTGGTGTGTGAGGTTTTGTAGCTAGCGTCTGTTTAGTAGTCAAGGATGATAGAGAATTGATGGTACTATTGTCAAACTTCAAAGTTTGAAGTCCAAAGAGTCCAATGGTAACCTGTCTTTCCTCCAGTAGTGGGAAGTTTATCTTAGAACATGTCATAGTCTTCTTTGTGTAGATATTGATTTCTTTAGCTGAGACTTTTGTGACTCAAGGAGAGTCCTCTTCTCAATCTTTTCTCTGAGTATAGGAGTCTCTCAGGAAGTTTTGGAAAGAACCTGCTCTTTAGCCTCCTGCATTGTGTTCTCTACCCAATTATGTTGGTTCATGTACTTCTATATTTATGGTCTTTGGTTATGCACATAGGGAGTTTCCTTATGTTCCACACTTAGCTTAGAAATTACCCCAAAGGGGTCATAAGATCATGTAAAGCTAAGAGCGAAATTCATTTGTTTTAGCAGGAGGTATTCTTCCTCTCTTGCTGATTTACTGTTACAGATAAAATGTCTTATCTATGTCTTAATTCTGAATTGAGACTTCTTCTTAGATGAAACAAAATGGATGTTGTTTGAGTGGATTATTTTCCTATTGTACTGTGAAGAAAATATCCTCATTGGAAGGTACTTGGGTAGCTTATATGGTGGTAGCTCTAAACCATAAAAACTGATCTCTTTAAATGACTAGTATAGGTACCAATTTCATGTCTTCACCAATTCATTGAGATACAACACTTTTATGAATATCCTCACTGATTCTTAGAACCTACTGGCCACTCAGCAAACAAGTTGCTGGATAGAAAAGTTGATCAATAAACTCTGTAACACTGAATTCCTGTGATTTTTTTCTAATGATGGAGGTCCAAAGAATAATGGACTAAGGCTCTCCTTGCTGATTGAGATTCTACACTGCAAAGTGAAACCTGTTTGTCTGGAAAAAAATGAACATGTACATAAGAATGGAACAATATCTGATCATTCCTTCAATTAAAAACTGAAGGAATTGCTCATGAATTACATCTGCAAGGAAGTGACCACAGCGAAACATGATCGATAGTCCTTCTTCTGTAGAAAGGGTGGATATAAAGCCTAAAATAGGATCATCTACCAATTCATCTAAAAATTAACCAAGAAGGTAGGACAAGACAAAGATAATATATCTAGTTCTTTGAGGGAAACTAGAAGAGGGATAAGGGGTATTCTTCTTGGGGAGTTGAGAATATTCTGGCAGGAAGACCTCAAAAATTCTACCTCTCTGAGGAAAGGTAAGTTTTTGATAGGTTTCTTTAAGAGCTTCCAGGGAAAATGGAGTCAGAGAGTCACTATAGGGGACTTGCAACATTTCATTTATACTTTCAAAGGTAACGGTGAAAAGGATTTCACCATTGGCAGAGATGATAACCCTCTTAATTGAGAGATAAGAGGCACGACACTTGAGGAAGAATTCGAGGAAATAATAGGTTTGGGGGAAGATGAACAAGGGTAGTCTAGGCTGTTAGAGGTTAATTTTGTCAGACTAGTCAAGGTAAGTGTCATGAAACCAGCAACGTAATTCGAAAAGGTCAAATTCACACTATGTCTAAGTAATTTTGTAATCTCTCTCAACAAGGGGGATGTGGTCTAAATCCATAGGGGGAGTGAGCATGGGGTTTATCACAGTGGCAATTTTGGGGGTCATCGTCGTAACAAAATTAAATTGTTGAGGATGACAAATGGAATTGCTGAGGAGTATTGTTATTTTGTGAGAATGCTAGCGTGGAGGCAATTTCTCTATAAATAGTCGCTGATAGGCAAGAACACAGAGGGCGGACGAATTGTAACAACATAAAATGAGAAAAGGATGTGATTGCAGGAAAAAGAAAGGATGTATAAGTTAACACATGGAGCGGTACCGTTGGATAAAATACTATCTGGGAGCATCATTTACTTAGCAATGAGAGAAAGGAAATGGGTGGGAGATACAATGGGATTGGTGCAATGGCCATTGATGTGGTGGCTCATGATAGGAAGATAGAGGTGTGGGACCATTAGCGGGAAGTGATAGGTGGAGGGATACATGGCAGTAAGAAAATGGTGGATGAGCAGAAGCAGAGGGTGACATAGCTGGGAATGCAGGTTGCAGAGGGATGGAGGAAACCACTTTCAGAGGGGGGTCATGGTTGTTTGTGGTATTAGAGGGGAGGGGTCCGAAATCATGAGGGGAGGAAACGTAGCAGTGGGGAAACAGATTTTCGGACCCTCCCCCTCACTGTTAAAGAGAATCATAGTGGTGGTGGGGGGTCCGAAAAGGCTTAAGAGTTATTGGATTAAAGTGGGGTCGTGATCGGGCAGAGGGAGATGTGTAAGGTTTACCGCTAGCGGTCCCACATCATATTTTAGGCAAATATTTTTTACAATAAGGTCCGACTTTGGACTAACGACCATATTGAACCATTTACATAATAAATTAAACTTTCCTAAAATAATGTAGCTTAAACCAATAAGTGTGCATTTAAATGTGCAAACCCTGATTTATTTTTCCATTCAAAGGACTAAAAATATCTATTCAAGCAACTAAACTAATCTAAAACCTGCATTAACGTAGATTAAACTGTTGGATTAATTTATTCACCTACTCTACCTATTTAATCTCATCCAAGCTTACATTGTTTGTCTAATTTATTAACTCCAATCTGATTGACATAAATTGTTTTTTTTTAGTGTTATTAAACTATATGTTTCAAACAAAAAGAAGTATTGTGGCATTTTAAAGAAGCTACATACAATTCATAAATTTATTCTCTACAAAGTTATTGGACTATCACTGGCACTTCAACTGGCATCACTTTCACATTTATTTTTTTTGTGGGGTTATTTTATCATTTCTTTTTTCTATTTTTTCTATTTATATACCTTCTTTTCATTTTTTTTTTCATTTTTCTATCTTTTTTTTTTGGAAATCATTGGCAGTATGCAATATTATTTACAATTTGTAAAACCGAAAGAAATCATTCAATCATCATTTGATCCTATAAATTATAGGACCCTGATAGTATGCATTGGTGCAAAGTGTGAAAAAATGGAAATGCTACTTGATGGGTATGGAAACAATCATTCACACTGATCATCAACCATTGCAATACTTGCAATCTCAATATAAGTTGCAGCAATCAAGGCACTTCTGATGGATGGATTTTCTTCAACAATTCCACTTGGTAATAAGGTATAAGAAAGGTATTGACAATAAATTTGTTGATATTATTTCTAGGCCTATTATTAGTGAAACTAATTTACTCAAACATAATTCTATTTTGGATGAAAGTTGTATTGAGAAATATGCATTAGACAATGAATTTTAGGATGTTTATGCAAGCTTGAGTCAAGGTAACCAAGTAGAGGAATTGGATTACCATTTGCATGATAAGTTGTTGTACCATCTTGGAAAACTTTTTATTCCACGGGGGGAAAGAGTCAACATCATAAGAAAGCCACATACTTATCTTGTTGTTGGTCATTTCAGTGTAAGTAAGATGGTGGCACATCTACAAAAGTATTATTATTGGCCTCGTATGCTTGAAAGTGTGTCACGTTTTCTTAAAGGATGTTCATTATGTGTAGTTAGTAAGCCTAGAAATAGGAAGTTAGGATCATACACACTGCTTATGGTTCCTTCATGACCTTGGGAGAGTGTTTCTATGGATTTTGTATGAGGTATTCCATTGTAAAAAAGAGGTCATCATTGTTTGTATGTAGTTGTGGATAGGTTCAAAAAATGTTTATTTTGATGCCATTTAAAAAGAAAATTACAACTAAACAAACTACTCAGTTATTCTTTCAGAATGTATGGGTGAATTTTGGATTGCCCAAATCATTGTTAGTGATCAAGATTCAAACTTTGTTGGGAATTCTTGGTGAAGCTTGCAGAGATTCATGGACACCAAATGGATAAAGAGTACAACATTTCATCAGCAAATAGATGGTCAAATAGAGGTGGTGAACATGATAACGATACGTCTTCTACGTGGGTATTGCAACAAGCATCCTAAGTTGTGGGATGAATATTTGCACGACATTCATCATGCTTACAACTGGTCCAAGCACTCTTCAAATCAAACATTACCATTTGAAGCATGTTTGCGATACTTGCCTAAGTCTCCTTTGGATTTCATTTTTGGAAAATATGTTGATATTGATGGTCATAGTGACATAGACAAAGTAAGAAGGTTCATTGAAAAAATAAAATTGGTACACCAAAGATTTCAAGAATAGTTGGAAAAGAGCTAAGGCAAGTAAAAAGCAAGGCATGACAAGCATCATGTAGATCACAAGTTCCAAGTCAGTGATGAAGTTTGGCTTCACATTAACAAAGAGAGTGATCCAGGTGGATATTGGTGGCCACCTGCCAAGTCCACCTGGGCCCCCACCATTGTATTTCTCAGCATTTTCAGTTTCCTTAATTGTAGCACAGCTTACTATTTTTAGCAGTTTTTTGGGTCCTGAACTTCCGGAGCCGTTTTGAGGCCCTAAACGACGTTTTTCGGGGAATCCGGGGGCAACACAGGTCCATGGAACATGGACTCCATGGACCGGTGTTGCCCGTTCCAACAATGATAGTGCTCGAATAGATCTTTCTAATGAGCTATTGTATGCGTCAAATGGAGATCATATGCTAAAGTTACAACCCCGGGAAGTTGATGTACCAACTTACCCCCAAACGGGGCCCACA
>APFE030372177.1:0-19141 GCA_000404065.3 Pinus taeda
GAGAAAATGCTTCTTACAATAAAAAAAAAGTTTCTATCTTCAATAGGAATTTTTTTAATAGTTATTTACGTTAATTAAAAAAAGTGTATATGTCTATAAGAATATTAGTTACAAAATCTAGTTTACACTTGATCATTGCAAAACAAAATATAGAGTTTGTGTAGAGACTTTACGGCAATGACGAAATTAGGAGGCAGTATCTTTGGGAGAACGGGGTGGTGCATAGGTAAATCAATGTTAAATTATTAATGTTAATATGTTATTATGATTATGTTTCATTGTGCGGAATATGGGGTGTGTATATTGTATGAAGGTTTACAAAGGATGGGGCATGTGGAGGAGAACGGGGAATATTATTATGTTTCGTTGTGTGAAGATTTTACTATGCGAAGATGGCATATGTTTGTCAATTTATGGAACAATAATAATTCTTCTATAAAATTTCAAATTGTATATCATATGAATGCTTACGAATGATGGAATATGTGCAGAAGAATGAGGAATATTATTGTCTCGTTATGTGGAGCTCTGACTATGTGGAGTACGAAGTATGTGTAAAAGGCCAATTGTTTAGAGCGTTGATTTTAGAAATATGAATCTTTACAGAGGACAAAGTATGCGCGAGAGAACATAATCATTAATGTTGTTAATTTTCATTGTGTAAGGTTTTACTATGGGTTTGTTAATGACATTTTGTTTTTCTTTTGGCGTGGCCTAAAACGAAAAGTGTAAACAATAAAATAAGTATTAACTTTGTTTCATTCTTATTAAATAATAAAATATACCATTGACATAAATTATTATGCACAATCATCTCCAATAAATTATAAATCCAAAATAAATTAAGAATTATCTTTAACCAATCAACATTTTTTTAAATAATATATTCTATCTAAACATACTCATATGTTGGTAAAACGTTCCTTTACTATTTATTTGGAATTATCTTTAACCAATCAACATTTCTTTTAATAATATCTTCTATCTAAACATACTCATATGTTGGTAAAACATTCCTTTACTATTTATTTTATAATAATTTATTAATTATAAAAGAATTATATATAAACTAAAATATTGTTGACGAATTTTACTAGTATCTTCTAGTAAACTTTTCTATTTCCTTTATTTATCATTCATAATTCTTCACAAAAAGATTCATCATAATTCCCAATTTGTTAAAGTATAAAATAGAATCTAAAACACAGTCACAAACAATTCATAGAGAACAATATAAACAAGCCCACAACGCAAATTTGTTTTTGAACCTCCGCTTTAATTACGACTAAAACAAACAAACAAACTCAAGTCCGAGTGCGAGTCTGGGCTCGCGGAATTGATGGATATCTGCTCGCGCGGGGCGAACGATGGCTTCGGGCCGCCGGATAATAGCTCCTTGGGGGACACCTGGTTCCACACGCATACTTACATGCTGGAGATCATATTTCACGAGCGGATGAAACAATATAGCTGCCTCACTCCAGACCCAGCCATGGCCGACGTCGTGTTTGTGCCCTACTACCCTGGCCTCGACGCTCTCAAATATATCGGACAACCAGACAATGTGCCTGAGTACTCGCACGGCGTGCAATTCATGTAAAGATCATTTCATAGTAATGGGTGGCACGACCTGGGACTTCGGTGTGGGCGAGGATTGGGGAACGGGCTTCCTGGAGGTCCCTGGGGTTGCTAACATGATGTTGCTCATGATCGACAAATACAGGCGCCCGTGGCTGCCCAACCAGCAGGCCATCCCGTATCCAACTTCATTTCACCCGTCATCTGGTCGGCAAATCGAGGAGTGGACAAACCGGGTGCAGGCATCCACGCGGACTTGGATTTTCGCCTTTGCCGACTCAGTCCGCATCAACGTCACCGACGGCAGCGTCCGGAGCTTGCTCATCGATCTCTGCTCCCAGTCGCCAAATAGTTGTCGCCTCGTTGACTGCGTGGAGGCGCGGTGCAGGCAGAAGGCTGAGCCGGCCATACGGGCGTTCATGGAGTCGGTCTTCTGTCTGCAGCCGCCCTGTAAAGCCTTCATTGTAGCGCGACGGGCGGGTGCCGGTGCCCGGGGCGCGCACGTCGGGCGCGCGTGCACGATCGCATGCGGGTGGAGCGCCGGGCAGCACCACACGACAATGTGACGTTCCTACGAGTTATTTGCGACGAAAAATGGTGATGTGTTTACGACACTTACGAACGACACATGAAACTAGTGCGATGGAGGAGAGCTTATACCCAACAAAGCATGGGTATTTTAGAGAGCTGGCCGACTTGTAGATTGGGTGTTCAGGGGTGCGTTCAAGGCATTCTGGTGGTCGGCTGGGTAGCTCCACCCCCATGTGACATAGCATATATATTGGAGTGTTTGAGCCATTTGTTCAACACACAATTCGATCACACACACTTCGCATAAGTGGCGCAGAGCTCAAGTGCGCAAAGAGGACAAGGGACATGCGCATATCTCATGTTCTCCTCTTGTTCTAAGGATGTACGTTGGAGGTGACACTTGGTAAAGGTCGAAGTGCAGGCAGGTGTGTCGTGGGTGGATTAAGTTGCAGATTTGTGCAGGGCTTGAGGAGGAGTTCTTGGTGTCTCGGGTGAGCACCCTCCTACCGTGCAAGATTGGCACGAATGTTGTAAAGGCAGGTTTATGCCTCGGTTGTAAAATTGGCTAAGTATAGACTTGGAGTTTTGCCAAGTATATTTGTGAAGCTTGTATTATCAAAGAAAGACTAATTAATAAACATTGTTAGGCAGACTTGTTCGGGAGTTGCCCCTCCCCTTTATATTGTGCAATTGTTGTTCTCTTTTATAATTGATTTGGATAATGAATAAGTATGGGTGTTCATTGATATAAAGGATAACTAATAATATACTTGGTTGAGAAGCACAAACTAAGTACACGGTTGTGAATTAGGCGTAGTCCATGTGCACAAGTATTGTTAAAAAGAAAGTGTTCGGTGGTATCGCACCTCGCCGGCGCGGTTGAGAGACCACCGTAGGCTTGGGGGCGTGACAGTTGGTATCAGAGCTGGTGAAGCTTGTGGATGAAGTGCTGATCCCACTACACTATCGTGAGTTGGTATTAGAGCTAGTCTAAAGACTTGGAGGAGTCTTGCAAGACCAGGTTGAGCAGGTTGCTCGTAACGGTGAATAGTCAGGAAGGATGTCTATCTTGCAGGAAATGGGTTTTGCAACCTTCAAGGAATTTGAAGGGAGTCTACTTGAAGAGTCAAGGGAGGTTGAACAAAGGTTTGCAGAATGGGGCAAGAACTTGTTCAAAGCAAAGGATGCTCTTCGTGCCTTGATCAAGAAAGGGATTTCTGATGGGGATAGGGACGAAGCCTATTGACTTGCAGAGGAAGTGGACTTGTTTGAGGCAAAACTCAAGGAATTGGAGATAAGGAAGGAATTGATTCGAAAGAAGAGGGAATGGCTAACTCTTGAGGAGAAGCATTCCATAGCTTTGACTCATAAAGAGAAAGCTGCAGAATGTGATGATAAGAAAGAGGAAGCCGTGATGATAGTTGAAGATGTTGCAGACATGATCATGATGGAGGATGAGCTTGAGACTGATCAAGTTGGACCAGGATCGTGCAGTTTGCAGACATGTATGGATGAGGGTACTTTCATGGAGGAACCTCATGATGATGGTGATGATGAAGTAAGTACTATTGATACATGTGTTTCATTTGGGCATTTTGTAGATGGACCGTGTGCAGGAAAGGGCAAAGCCAGTTCGCCGATGCTAGGGAGCATCTTACCATGGATGACTATGATGAGACCTTGTATGGAGAAGCAAGGATTGTTGATTGTTGCAGGACTTGTTGGGGTTGGTTGTGACCTTATGGTAGAAGGTACAAAGGCCCGTGACAAGGGTGGAACTTGATGATCGTTGTGGAGGATTGGGTCATGCTTTAGTCACATTGACTAAGTGCCCGGCATGACTCATGGATAGATTGGAGGGCACACACTTGAGTTGCTTGGGTGGACTTCTCATGGCCAAGACCAAGAGCAAGTCTTGGTGGACACTTAGGTGGAGGAGCTATGATGGAGAGACTCATGTGATGATGATATGGTTGGGTGACTGAGTTCACTAGACTGGAGATTGTAGACTTGGGTGATGATGATCGATTGTTGTGATGGGTCTACTTGGTTGGACTACATGGCAACTTAGTCATGGAAATCAAGTTGGAGACATGGAGCATGGCGGTCTTATGCAAGGACATTATGTGGGAGCACTTGTAGAGGTGTCACTTATGGGCATCCAATGAGGAGTGCCAAAGCAGGGATGTTGTGCAGATGGATTTGCTAGTGTGACATGGAGACTTATACTTATGAGCCGATGGAGGGGCTACACAAGACATTGTGCGAAGATAGTTTTACAATTTCTAGATCGTATATTGTATGAATGTTTACTTAGGACAGGGTATGTATAGGAGAACCAACAATATTATTATGTTTCGTTGTGTGAAGTACGAAGTATGTGTTGGAAAGAAATTATGTAGAGCTTTTGATTTTAGATATGAATATTTGTAGATTGATTAATATTATTAATTTCCATTATGCGGGATGGTACATAGGGTATTGTTAAATTATTAATGTTAATCTCTGAGAATTTTTACACATAATGAATTTGTTGTGAAATTGTTTATAAAGCAAGGTATGTGCGGAAGAACGACGGGTTCTATCTTTATAAAGCATGTGCAGAAGAAGCTTGCACATAGGTGGTTGTGCGAAGGAAGCTTGTATAAAGGTTGTTGTGCGGATGAGGCATGTCGTTGTTCGATGGTGTTTATTCGAAGCAAGCTTGCACAGAATAAGTGTGTGTAGAGGAAGTTGTGCAAAGACTAGAATTAATCAATTAATTCAGTATTGTTGAGCTTTTATGGCAGGGACTAAATTAGGACGTGGTATTTTCAAGAGAACCAGGGGGTAATGTTAATTTTTTATTTTCATTATGTTTCGTTGTGGAGAATATGGCGTGTGTATATCGTATGAAGGTTTACAGAGGAAGGGGTATGTGCAGGAGAACATGGAATATTATTATGTTTCGTTGTGGGAGCTTTTACTATGTGGAGATGGAACATGTTTGTCAATTTATTGAACAAATATAATGCTTTTACAAACTTTTAGATCGTATATCATATGAATATTTATGAAGGATGGAGTATGTGTGGGAGAAAGAGGAATATTATATGTTTTGTTATGCAAAGCTTTTACTTTGCAGAGGACAAAGTATGTGTGAGAAACCAATTGTGTAGATTTTTGATTTTAGAACTATGAATCTTTGTGGAGGATGGGGTATGTGCTAGAGAACATAGTCATTAATGTTGTTAATTTTCATTGCGTGAGGTTTTTGCTATTGGTTTGTGCGGGAGAATTGGTGGTGCACAATAAAATTTTGTAATTCTGCCTCTTTTCTATATGCAATAACGCATAACCACTTGCGCACAACTAGTTCTGTACTTAGTGATGCTTTGCAAATACTCATTTATAGTTAATTGTTGTAACTTTTATGAGTTACAATATAAGCTTTAATATGGGTTTCGCACGAGAAAATGCTTCTTACAATAAAAAAAAAGTTTCTATCTTCAATAGGAATTTTTTTAATAGTTATTTACGTTAATTAAAAAAAGTGTATATGTCTATAAGAATATTAGTTACAAAATCTAGTTTACACTTGATCATTGCAAAACAAAATATAGAGTTTGTGTAGAGACTTTACGGCAATGACGAAATTAGGAGGCAGTATCTTTGGGAGAACGGGGTGGTGCATAGGTAAATCAATGTTAAATTATTAATGTTAATATGTTATTATGATTATGTTTCATTGTGCGGAATATGGGGTGTGTATATTGTATGAAGGTTTACAAAGGATGGGGCATGTGGAGGAGAACGGGGAATATTATTATGTTTCGTTGTGTGAAGATTTTACTATGCGAAGATGGCATATGTTTGTCAATTTATGGAACAATAATAATTCTTCTATAAAATTTCAAATTGTATATCATATGAATGCTTACGAATGATGGAATATGTGCAGAAGAATGAGGAATATTATTGTCTCGTTATGTGGAGCTCTGACTATGTGGAGTACGAAGTATGTGTAAAAGGCCAATTGTTTAGAGCGTTGATTTTAGAAATATGAATCTTTACAGAGGACAAAGTATGCGCGAGAGAACATAATCATTAATGTTGTTAATTTTCATTGTGTAAGGTTTTACTATGGGTTTGTTAATGACATTTTGTTTTTCTTTTGGCGTGGCCTAAAACGAAAAGTGTAAACAATAAAATAAGTATTAACTTTGTTTCATTCTTATTAAATAATAAAATATACCATTGACATAAATTATTATGCACAATCATCTCCAATAAATTATAAATCCAAAATAAATTAAGAATTATCTTTAACCAATCAACATTTTTTTAAATAATATATTCTATCTAAACATACTCATATGTTGGTAAAACGTTCCTTTACTATTTATTTGGAATTATCTTTAACCAATCAACATTTCTTTTAATAATATCTTCTATCTAAACATACTCATATGTTGGTAAAACATTCCTTTACTATTTATTTTATAATAATTTATTAATTATAAAAGAATTATATATAAACTAAAATATTGTTGACGAATTTTACTAGTATCTTCTAGTAAACTTTTCTATTTCCTTTATTTATCATTCATAATTCTTCACAAAAAGATTCATCATAATTCCCAATTTGTTAAAGTATAAAATAGAATCTAAAACACAGTCACAAACAATTCATAGAGAACAATATAAACAAGCCCACAACGCAAATTTGTTTTTGAACCTCCGCTTTAATTACGACTAAAACAAACAAACAAACTCAAGTCCGAGTGCGAGTCTGGGCTCGCGGAATTGATGGATATCTGCTCGCGCGGGGCGAACGATGGCTTCGGGCCGCCGGATAATAGCTCCTTGGGGGACACCTGGTTCCACACGCATACTTACATGCTGGAGATCATATTTCACGAGCGGATGAAACAATATAGCTGCCTCACTCCAGACCCAGCCATGGCCGACGTCGTGTTTGTGCCCTACTACCCTGGCCTCGACGCTCTCAAATATATCGGACAACCAGACAATGTGCCTGAGTACTCGCACGGCGTGCAATTCATGTAAAGATCATTTCATAGTAATGGGTGGCACGACCTGGGACTTCGGTGTGGGCGAGGATTGGGGAACGGGCTTCCTGGAGGTCCCTGGGGTTGCTAACATGATGTTGCTCATGATCGACAAATACAGGCGCCCGTGGCTGCCCAACCAGCAGGCCATCCCGTATCCAACTTCATTTCACCCGTCATCTGGTCGGCAAATCGAGGAGTGGACAAACCGGGTGCAGGCATCCACGCGGACTTGGATTTTCGCCTTTGCCGACTCAGTCCGCATCAACGTCACCGACGGCAGCGTCCGGAGCTTGCTCATCGATCTCTGCTCCCAGTCGCCAAATAGTTGTCGCCTCGTTGACTGCGTGGAGGCGCGGTGCAGGCAGAAGGCTGAGCCGGCCATACGGGCGTTCATGGAGTCGGTCTTCTGTCTGCAGCCGCCCTGTAAAGCCTTCATTGTAGCGCGACGGGCGGGTGCCGGTGCCCGGGGCGCGCACGTCGGGCGCGCGTGCACGATCGCATGCGGGTGGAGCGCCGGGCAGCACCACACGACAATGTGACGTTCCTACGAGTTATTTGCGACGAAAAATGGTGATGTGTTTACGACACTTACGAACGACACATGAAACTAGTGCGATGGAGGAGAGCTTATACCCAACAAAGCATGGGTATTTTAGAGAGCTGGCCGACTTGTAGATTGGGTGTTCAGGGGTGCGTTCAAGGCATTCTGGTGGTCGGCTGGGTAGCTCCACCCCCATGTGACATAGCATATATATTGGAGTGTTTGAGCCATTTGTTCAACACACAATTCGATCACACACACTTCGCATAAGTGGCGCAGAGCTCAAGTGCGCAAAGAGGACAAGGGACATGCGCATATCTCATGTTCTCCTCTTGTTCTAAGGATGTACATTGGAGGTGACACTTGGTAAAGGTCGAAGTGCAGGCAGGTGTGTCGTGGGTGGATTAAGTTGCAGATTTGTGCAGGGCTTGAGGAGGAGTTCTTGGTGTCTCGGGTGAGCACCCTCCTACCGTGCAAGATTGGCACGAATGTTGTAAAGGCAGGTTTATGCCTCGGTTGTAAAATTGGCTAAGTATAGACTTGGAGTTTTGCCAAGTATATTTGTGAAGCTTGTATTATCAAAGAAAGACTAATTAATAAACATTGTTAGGCAGACTTGTTCGGGAGTTGCCCCTCCCCTTTATATTGTGCAATTGTTGTTCTCTTTTATAATTGATTTGGATAATGAATAAGTATGGGTGTTCATTGATATAAAGGATAACTAATAATATACTTGGTTGAGAAGCACAAACTAAGTACACGGTTGTGAATTAGGCGTAGTCCATGTGCACAAGTATTGTTAAAAAGAAAGTGTTCGGTGGTATCGCACCTCGCCGGCGCGGTTGAGAGACCACCGTAGGCTTGGGGGCGTGACAGTTGGTATCAGAGCTGGTGAAGCTTGTGGATGAAGTGCTGATCCCACTACACTATCGTGAGTTGGTATTAGAGCTAGTCTAAAGACTTGGAGGAGTCTTGCAAGACCAGGTTGAGCAGGTTGCTCGTAACGGTGAATAGTCAGGAAGGATGTCTATCTTGCAGGAAATGGGTTTTGCAACCTTCAAGGAATTTGAAGGGAGTCTACTTGAAGAGTCAAGGGAGGTTGAACAAAGGTTTGCAGAATGGGGCAAGAACTTGTTCAAAGCAAAGGATGCTCTTCGTGCCTTGATCAAGAAAGGGATTTCTGATGGGGATAGGGACGAAGCCTATTGACTTGCAGAGGAAGTGGACTTGTTTGAGGCAAAACTCAAGGAATTGGAGATAAGGAAGGAATTGATTCGAAAGAAGAGGGAATGGCTAACTCTTGAGGAGAAGCATTCCATAGCTTTGACTCATAAAGAGAAAGCTGCAGAATGTGATGATAAGAAAGAGGAAGCCGTGATGATAGTTGAAGATGTTGCAGACATGATCATGATGGAGGATGAGCTTGAGACTGATCAAGTTGGACCAGGATCGTGCAGTTTGCAGACATGTATGGATGAGGGTACTTTCATGGAGGAACCTCATGATGATGGTGATGATGAAGTAAGTACTATTGATACATGTGTTTCATTTGGGCATTTTGTAGATGGACCGTGTGCAGGAAAGGGCAAAGCCAGTTCGCCGATGCTAGGGAGCATCTTACCATGGATGACTATGATGAGACCTTGTATGGAGAAGCAAGGATTGTTGATTGTTGCAGGACTTGTTGGGGTTGGTTGTGACCTTATGGTAGAAGGTACAAAGGCCCGTGACAAGGGTGGAACTTGATGATCGTTGTGGAGGATTGGGTCATGCTTTAGTCACATTGACTAAGTGCCCGGCATGACTCATGGATAGATTGGAGGGCACACACTTGAGTTGCTTGGGTGGACTTCTCATGGCCAAGACCAAGAGCAAGTCTTGGTGGACACTTAGGTGGAGGAGCTATGATGGAGAGACTCATGTGATGATGATATGGTTGGGTGACTGAGTTCACTAGACTGGAGATTGTAGACTTGGGTGATGATGATCGATTGTTGTGATGGGTCTACTTGGTTGGACTACATGGCAACTTAGTCATGGACATCAAGTTGGAGACATGGAGCATGGCGGTCTTATGCAAGGACATTATGTGGGAGAACTTGTAGAGGTGTCACTTATGGGCATCCAATGAGGAGTGCCAAAGCAGGGATGTTGTGCAGATGGATTTGCTAGTGTGACATGGAGACTTATACTTATGAGCCGATGGAGAGGTTGTGCACTCTTGTACAACAAGAGCATGGACTTGGATGGAGTTGTGAGCAGTCTATGGGGCATTCTTACTACATGGAGAGCTGAGGCATCTTGCAGAGACCTTTGGGCTGACACTTGTATGCTTGCTAGAGTGTTGGTTAGAGGTGACTCATGGAGCTCATGATGACATGAGATTGTTGTGACTTTTGAGACTTCATATATGGTGGACTTGGAGGATCTGATGCATTGGGGAGCTGAGGTCAGGGACTTTGATGCAGGGGCATACTTTCAAGTACATACATAGGGATGGCTTGAAAGAGTAACTTGATGTAGAGGATCGATATGAGACACTTTGAGGTGATGGAGTTACGATGGTGATGATGCCTTGGTGGCAACACTTGGACATGGGTTGAGCCAAGACTCAACTACTTTGACATGGGAGCTGATTGATATTTGATCATGGGCAGCACATGGATAGATGAGGCAGGTGTATACTTGTTTCTATGGTAGACTTGAGGGATGACACATTGTAGATGTGATGGAGGTAGCTTCATGGACATGGATGTGGCACACCGAGAGTTGGATTTTGATGAGATGGTCTCTTCATATTGAGGAGGCACACATATGGATGATGTTGGGACAGATGTGGTTGATTTCATGTAGCACATTGACACCAAACATCATGGACATGTTGCAGATGAGATGAGGACTACTTCATGGACCTGAGCATGGTTTACTTATATGGATGGATTCTTGATCGAGTTCAAGATGTGACAGGATGCTTTGGGAAACAACTGATGGTGACATGAGGGTGTGCATTCTCATGGTTTGGGCATGACGGTTGGATTAGCTACCCAACTAGTTCAGACATGGGGACATGTAGTGTACAGAGATGTGTTAGCATTGTGTTGGAGTATCATGGCAGCAGTTCACATGGGGACGACACAAGATGAGGTCGACACGATATGTTGCAGTGAGCATGTAGCTTGAGATGGAGGAACCAGCCTTCCACGACGAAGCAGCATGTGGATATTGTGACATGGTGGTTGATGGTCATGGATTGAGATGACTTCTGATTGTTGAAATGAGATGTTGACACATGGTTGAGGTGTGCGTTAGCACTTGTTGATGTATCATGGGCAGTTATGCACATGGTGATTGATGCACATGGTGGAGTTGACACATTATTGCGAGGGACATGTAGCTTGATGTTGGAAGGATCAACTTTCCATAATGAGAGCAGCATGGGGAGATTGTGACAGGTGGTTGATGATCATGGACATCCATGACATACTTTGGTATGGACTATCTTGGTAGCGGTCGATTACTGAGATGAGACATGGTGGAGATGGAGTCCTACATATGTTGCAAGAATGTTTGCCATATGTGAGGAGAGTTGACATCATGGATTTTGATGCTTGGAGGACGGTATGTTGTCGAGGACGACAATGACTTCAGGTGGAGGAGGATGTAAAGCCTTCGTTGTAGTGCGACGGGCGGGCGCCGGGTGCCCGGGCGTGCGCACGCAGGACGGGCGTGCATGACCGCACGCGGGTGGAGCGCGGGGAAGCACCACACGACAATGTGATGTTCCTAAGAGTTATTTGCGACGAAATATGGTGATGCGTTTACGACACTTACGAACAACACATGAAACAAGTGCGATGGAGGAGAGCTTATACCCAGCGAAGCATGGATATGTTAGAGAGCTGGCCGATTTGTAGATTGGGCGTTTAGGGGTGCGTTCAAGGCGTTTTGGTGGTCGGTTGGGTAGCCCCACCCCCATGTTACATAGCATATATTTTGGAGTGTTTGAGCCATTCGTTCAACACACAATTCGATCACACACACTTCGCATAAGTGGTGCAGAGCTCAAGTGCGCAGAGAGGAAAAGAGACATGCGCATATCTCATGCGCTCCTCTTGGTCTAAGGTCGTACATTGGAGGTGACACTTGGTAAAGGTCGAAGTGCAAGCAAGTGTGCCGTGGGTGGATTGAGTTGCAGATTTGTGCAGGGCTTGAGGAGGAGTTCTTGGTGTCTCGGATGAGCACCCTCCTACCATGCAAGATTGGCACGAATGTTGTAAAGGCAGGTTTATGCCTCGGTTGTAAAATTGGCTAAGTATAGACTTGGAGTTTTGCCAAGTATACTTGTGAAGCTTGTATTATCAAAGAAAGACTGATTAATAAACATTGTTGGGCATACTTGTTCGAGAGTTGCCCCTCCCCTTTATATCGTGCAATTGTTGTTCTCTTTTATAATTGTTGTGGATAATGAATAAGTATGGGTGTTCATTGATATAAAGGATAACTAATAATATACTTGGTTGAGAAGTACAAACTAAGTACATGGTTGTGAATTAGGCGTAGTCCATGTGCACAAGTATTGTTAAAAAGAAAGTGTTTGGTGGTGTCGCACCTCGCCGGCATGGTTGAGAGACCACCATAGGCTTGGGGGCATGACACCCCGGTGACACACCGACGCGCCAGTGGACTTTCGGTGCCATCATAGCCGGATGCATTCCCGTATTCTTCAACTGGGACTCCGCTTATACGCAGTTCACATGGCATCTTCCATCAGACAACGATGGGTACTTTGTGTTTATCCTGCAGGACGACGTGGTTGCCGATGACGTGGTGGCCAATGTGTCGATCGTGGAGCGAGTGCTGAGGGGTTTGAGCAGTAAGCGGGTGAGAAAGATGCAGGAGAAGGTGGTGAGTTTGATTCCGCATGTCATTTACGCGAAGAAGGCGACAACGGGCTATTTAAAGGTGGCAGCGTCGGTCCGGGATGCGTTTGGCATCACCGTGGAGAAAGCGGTGCAGTCGATTTCTGTGCAACAAAAACAGCTAAATATTTGAAGCCAAACAGTGTAGGATTCGAAGCCGGGGTCGATGATGATATTGATATGAGTTAAAGTTATACAACTGTAAAAATAATAAATTTGGTGAGCAGTTAACTATTCTGGGTTATGAAGGCTTTTTTTAAATGGTTTTTAATCAAAATTTGTTGTAATTAAAAGTTTTACTGGTGTATTTTGTACTTGTTTCAAAAATTTTGATGAACAAATTTATTTATGTATTTAAAAATTAGGTTTTAAATTATAAAATTCACTTGTTTCAAAAGTTTTGATGAACAAATTTATTTATGTATTTAAAAATTAGGTTTTAAATAATAAAAATTCACTTGTTTCAAAAGTTTTGATAAACAAATTTATTTATGTATTTAAAAATTAGATTTTAAATAATAAAAATTCCCAATTTAATTGAAAATTATTTTGTCAAATTTATACTATACATTTAAAAACTTAAAATAATTAAATAACACCACAATTAACCTAATTTCACATAATTTCCTTAAAAATGTAGATAAAGCAGAATTAGGTTTATGTTTGTTGTTGCAGCAGACACTTAGAAATCTCTCAAAACACTGACTCATAATGTAAATCATGACATATTATAAGATACTATTATTCATCTCAAAAATGTTAGTTAATTGTTATTTTAGATATATTATTTTTATTGATAATAATGATATATTTATTAAGATCAATATAATTTATTAGGCTTAAAAGAAAAAATTAAATAAAATTATTTAAAATTTTATTCATGTGATAAAAAAAAGAGAGAAAACAGCATTAAGGCTCTAGTAATTTTAATAACTCAGCAAATTAAAAAAATTAGTAATAACACAAATATTATATAAATGAGAAAAAATATGAGTTGAAGCTCAACAATCCAAAATCATAAAACAAAAATTAAAAATAAAATTGTGATTCCTCGTATTAAATAGATGATTGTGATTAGCATTTTTTATTTCTCTTGTCCTCATTAAAGAGGCAACGTTATTCATTGCTTGATATAATATTAATTTAGCAATGGCATTCTTTAAGTTTAAAGAACTTATTTGATTGAAGGTTGTTTCCGAGGCTCTGGGATGTCCATATTGAATGGGAATAACATAATTTCCTATGTGAATCTCGTTATGTCTCTACTCACGGGTTTTGGTCCTTTGACAATACATTTATGTATTTTTAATTAAAAAATATTAATTTTCATATGGATTTGGAAAAAACAATTTTTATAATTAAAATAATTTCCTTTTATATTTTAATATATTTAATTTATTATATTATAATTCTTAGTTAATTGTTTATAATTCTAATTACATATTAACTTCATATTTTAATATATTTAACTTTTTTATTCATACTATCCATATTCCATTAAACCGTTATTATTGCAATTGCATAATTTATGATATTTAAATTAAATACTTGATTTATTATTATTTTTATAAAATTTTAAAATATTTTAAATCCAAATGTAATAATTGAAAAGATTATTTTGCATTATTTAAATTTTATTACTGTATTTTATATAATTAAATCTCATTTTCTTCTGTTTTCTTTCTTTAAATTGATTAGATATTTTGGAATTGAAATTTTCATTTTCAATTAATTATATGCCGTTTATCTCGACTAATGTTCAATCCACTTTACATATGTTCCTTTATTGACTTATATATACATAGGAGAAATAATAAAATAATAATTATATTAATGTAATTTTTATAAAATTATATTTATCATAAAAATATTTGAAATAATAATAATATAATATTATTATTTTTTATTGTGAAGATTTTATTTTACTCTAAATATTTTTAGAATGAAGCATATGTTTTGAAAATATTTTGTAATAAATCATGTATATAGGTTTGAAACATTCAAATATTGGAGTGGGCATTCTCACCAAAGAAGAGAAAAGATGAGAAGAAGCTGTGAGAAATGAGAATATAAAAGCTATGAAATATTTTGCAATAAATTATGTATATAGGTTTGAAATATTTAAAGATTGGAGTGGACACATTTCCAATTAGAGAAGAAAAAAGATGAGAAGAGGTTATGAGAAATAAGAATATAAAAGATATGAAAATTGAAGGAAAAATGGAGAATAGTTTTTGTTTTTTGTTTTTTTTAATTGTTCATTCTATTTACAATTTGTAATACAATTTTTTGATAAGATATACTTGTAGTATTGCAAAGAAACTAAATAAGTGTATTTACAGTTATGTGTTATAATTATAGTATTTATAATTTTGGTTATAATTATAATGTTTATAATTTTTTTTCCAAAAGTGATTTTAGTAAAAATTAATTTAGTTTTATCTTAAATGAGTTGTCTTTAATTGTGACTTTTTGAAAAAAAAAAACTCTAGATTATTTTAGGATTTAATTTTTCTAGAATTTAGCAGAGATTTATTGGAATGAGAAGTTTGACTATAAGTTTGACTAGTGAACTCTGCATAATCTAAGTGCTCCAGGGTTTTTCCATAGTGATGAATCCACATATGCAGTCAAAAAAATGAGTTTAAATAACACAAATCGAGGTTTCACCACAAATTTTTTTTACTAGATTATGACTAGAAAGGAATCACAAGTTTGACTAGTGAACTCTGCATAATCTAAGTGCTCCAGGATTTTTTCATAGTGATGAATCCAAATGTGCAGTCAAAAAAACGAGTTAAAATAACACAAATCGAGATTTCACACAAATTGTTTTACTAGATTATGACTAGAAATTGCTGAAAACTCCAAAACATCCCGCTTAAAGACAACTCCTATTTTATATCTAGATTTTCTAAGTATTGAGAGTGTAATTTTTTTAATTATTTAAATTAATGTAATTTTTCTTTAGATTTAAAAAATACACATAACAAAGTTATCCATTAGTGCTGATATATTGTTTAAGATAGATCCAAGATGGTTATTGATTTATTTATTTTTATAATATTAGGAAAATATTTAAATTACTTTATAACAAAAATATAGATGTTCCTCATATAGCTATTGGTTTGTCATTGGACAAACCAAACAAAACCAAACAAGTGGCATAAATTGAAGAGTTTAAAAAACAAACAAATTTATTATGACTCTCAGTCCTATCATTTCTTTGATGAGGAACCTCGCTAATTTTAACATAGGAAACAAAAATTAATGAGTAGTTCCATTTATTTAAGGGAGAATCCACCTAAATGGTACCAAGTGCCCTTGCGTTATTACCCAAGCTCGAGAATTCCATATTTTCTACCTTCTTTGCTACCACAAAGACCTTAGAATTCAATTTCTTCAAGTGTAACTACACATCATCAATGCAACATAAGATTTGTTGTTGAGATTTTGACCATTGGATAAGCACCTTGCCAATGATAGTTTTTATTTACCAATATAGGTCTATTTTTTGTATATATCCAATTTTCCCTATATAGGTGGGATCTACTCGCTTACATTTTCCTAAACTTCCACATCATAAATAAATATTCTCTCATCATGTGCTTCTTGTTCAAGATTATTAGTTTCCCTTTGAATCTTGGGTAGGGTGTTTTCCAAAAAGGTGACAACAAAATGCTCTATCTTTTGTTGAGCTCATGGATGAGGAGGTTGTTGAATTCCACCTCTATCTCTTTTACTTTAGGGGAAATTTATTTGCAACATTATGGAATGGGGAAGGGAAAACTACTAAATAGAAACAAGTGAAGGATTAGCCAAGATCAAAGAAATCCATTTCTAAATTACGGAGGGTTCCAATAATGCCCAAAGTCATTCGGAGGACGAGATGAAATACACTAGAAGTAAAAAAAGATTATTTTGGAACCAAAGAGAGGATTGAAATATCCAACAATTGAGGTTGGATCCAAATACATTCAAGGTTGAGTTATTTTGAAGTGTCCTTGGAATATTTGATGATCCAAGAAATCTGAGTGTGGTAGGAGTGCACACTTCTTTGGAGGCGTGGATACACCATGTCCTATACACAATGTGGAAAGCCAGATGATATATGGTGGTTCCCTCACTAGATGTGCTACACAAGAGATAGATTCAACAAATCTTATATCAAGGGGTGACACAAGAGTGCACACTCTTGTGATAGCCATATAATTGTTGGGGTCAAATTGATTTTAAGTCTGAGTGTAATTAAAGGATCTAAGGAATGTCAACACCACACAATGGAATGACACCTCAGATTACTATAGAAGTAGATATAATGTAAAATAATTACTAAACATGAAAGGGAAGGACTAGGTGGGGCCTATGCCTAAGCAGAGATTACAGTGCAACAGGGATCTAATAGGGACCATGTGGATTCCATGAAGTATCCCATTGATGGTGTGGACCCAATTAAGCTTATGTGGTGGTGCCACGTGCCTTATAGGTGGATTTCATTTGGTAGTACTATGATGACACAGAGCCATTCCATTGTTGAAATCACATCACCTAATGATGCCACATGTAAGTGGCAAGTTGGTGTGGAACTGTGCTAATGTGGAGGTGAGATCCTTTTTGATGACTTTTCAGAGTAACATGGAGGCCATGTGGGAGTCACGTGACCTTACCACCACCAATCGTTAGATATTGTAACCAATGTATAATGTAGCATAGAATGGGTGGTGGTAGTGGAGTGGTGATGGTAATTGTTACAGAAATTCATGTATGTCAGGGTTGTCAACTTATGAAACTTCCTACTACTCATCAAATTGACCTTCTGGCTCTCTATAACAAGAAAGATACCATAGACAATGTGATTACAAGATGGCAAAATTAATGACCCACATTCATTTCATGGCCCCCTTGTTCTCTGTGAGTTATAAGGAGGGTTTGAAGCAGGGATTAACGTCGTCAGCCCCACACCAAAAGGGTGCTACTTCGTGGAAGCATGATTGGGGTATATGCTCAATCAGTGGCCCTCATTCACCATGAGCCCCCCCTCTCCCCTAGTCGATCATAAGATAATGAGGGGGGTCCAAGAATAGAAACCAACTATGACAAACCATTTTTTATTTTTGAGAACCTAGAATCAAAGTTAACATGGAATCAGTACATAACTCATGGGGTCGACCCTAGTGGGGCCCACAAGCCTGGGTTAATGTGGCAAGCACCATGGAGACCTACTAATGGCCATGCGGACACCATGTAGAGGACATGGGTGATGTGGAACTGCTTATGGTGACATGGAAGAGCCACGTGTCAATGCCATGTGGAAACCAAATGTTGACGTGACCTTATCTAGTTCATCAAAATTCAAGGGAGCATAACCTTCAATCTAGGAGTAGAATTGAGATAAAATTTATATTTCTAGAAATATCTTGATGATTTGCATACAATGGTGGTATCAAAATTTAATTATGAACACTTTGAAAAGGGGGGTTTTGTAATCTTATTCTCATAACAAACTTTGGAATTCATGTTAATTATATAGTAACACCTTCCACAACTTGAGTTAGCACAAGTGGGTGGGAGAGACTCTTATAGATTTTAGAACACATCTAGGTCACATAATTCTATTTATTCATGAGTTCTTGGGATAAAAACTAACAACGATACTAAATCATATTCTTTGAAAAATGGATTACTTATCATTAGAAGAACAAAATTTAAAAATTTAATAATAGAAGGCGACTCAAAAACAATAATTCATATGATTAGAATACTCGAATATGGTTCACACCCAAGTCTCAACCAGTTGGAGACTTCATAGCAGCTTAGCAAAGGTAACAAAGATTTTGGAAGGAATCACTACTTTCGTTCTATATGATGTTAGGAGAAATGGAAATAGACTTGTAGAAAAATTAGCTAATGAAAGGCTCAACTTTAAAATTGATACCTTGGAGTAAAGTTGGACTCAATACATTCCAAACTCTCTAAGAAGTACATGTTAATTGGTTGCAAATCAAGATCTTATCCCCCACATTTTGTTCCCAAGCACAAGATTTGTGCCAAATTATGGACAAACTAAAGAAGTTGGATAGCAAAGTTTTAGTATGTTCTGAGAGTATGGCAGGTATCATCTTCACTACATCCAAGGAAGACAAGGATTCACAATCACCTATCTAGGTGCACTCTACTTCCAGATAACATGATCAAGTGAGCCTACATTTGTATTATTGTTTTTTTATAGTTTCAATTGTATATTTCTGGTTATTAGTATCTGACAATATGTTTTTATTAGTCATGATTTTACTTTAAATGACAAGCTTATTGCTTTGGCAATATACAATGCTAAAATTTTGAGACTTTGCTACTCTTTTGGATTCCCATGTGGTAGACTAATAGCTTCTAGACATTTGTTATGTATCTTTTCATGTGAAAATTAATTTAAGAAAACTACCTAGCCTTTTATATATATATTCTTGAAAAAATTCATGATTATTTTTTATCAAAATCTACTGATAAGTTATTTAAGAAAA
>APFE030372186.1:2075-12751 GCA_000404065.3 Pinus taeda
CAGGGAAATTACCATGCATACGAATTCTAAATCACAGAAAATAAAAAATGCGAGAGCATAACACATAAAACACATATACACAGAGATTTCCCACTGGATATCAAAACCGAGACTACCAGCTTTATTTTTCATTATATTCCTTTCAATGTTACAATACATATTTATACATGCCGAAGCATCCAATACCATGGACCGAAAACCATCGCGTCCAAAACCATGGACCGAAAACCATAGGTAGGTTCGCCCAACCTAATATAGGGTCCAAAAAAAAAATTCTCGGTGCGCTGTCTTGAACCCCGTAGAGGGGGGCTACCCGACCCCCTCAAACCCCCCGGACAGGGGGGGCTGCTGCCCCCCCTGTGACCCCCCTGCTACGCAAATTGGCGCAACAAGGGGGGGCTCTGCCCCCCCTCTAACCCCCCGGTTCACTACGTAGGTTAGTCATGGAAAGAATATAACACAAAGTGCCATGACTGTATTAAGATAGGACAGAATTCAAATTTATGAACACAGAGCAATCAGAAAGACCTCTGGATAGTGGTAGTTTGCATCTAACAAGGAACAATGAGGACCTCAGTCAAAGCGCACTAACCGAGGCCCATGGAGTCTGTGCAGGAGGCAAAACTGGCACTTGGGAAGCAAGGATCATGAAACAGAGGCCATTTCTAATGAGCAATTAGCTGGGCAAAACCCCTCGAGAAGGAAAGGCCCCGAGCTCTCGGTTGCATGTGAAGCCGAGAAACTGTAGGGAAAGCGCTAAGGCGAAAGGCGAGACCCGCACTCCAAAACTGACATTATATCGGGGGCACCCTTGGGCGGTAAGCAGATTTGGCTGAAACCGAGTGATTCCATTCATCCACGACGTGTGTCCAGTGGATGAGAGAGAAAACTGCCGCTCATCGCACGCTAACGATTGAGCAAGTCAACCGTGTGAAATGAGCGAATAATGTCGGATCTGGGGGCTCCAGATCTAACAGTGGAGATCGCACCCAATGGAGAAACCAGATTTAACAGAGGAATTAAGCCACGACATAAAGAAGTTTGAAGTTCGATTTCACTGCTGAGTTGGCGGATGAGTCATTCCACAGTGTAACTGAATTACCAAACCGTCGAGGAAGAGATGGCGTAGTTCGTGAGAGGACAAGTGGCCACTTCCTTGTGGACGATGGCGATGACGCAGAGGCAGGGAACTCCAAACGAATAGCAGCAGGCGAACCGAAGGGGCGGAGGATGAATCGAACAGTCAAGGAGAGATTGGATTTAAGCCATGAATAGATAGAGAACAGAACACACGAAGAAGAGAGAAGAAGAGAATGAAGACAGAGAAACCAAAGAAGAGACAGTGAAGCAAAAAGCAGAAAACGGAGAGCCCAGCGGACCTAAGGCAACATCGAGCAGATAGAAAGCTTGAGAGGTTCAAGCAATCCATAAGAGGATTTGTCGGGAATTGAGCACACATTGGACTTCTCCCATTAAAGACTAGAGAGGTCAAGATCTGGTAAGGAAAAGAGTTTGTGTACTCTAGTGGCTTAGGGGATCCAGGAACCACCCTACCAAACATTATCTGTTTCAGGAGACTCAAATTGAGCTCCTCATTTTAAATATCTGCTTCAAAGACACAATAAAAGAAGGCCACTACTGAAATCTGGACCATAGACGTAGCCCTGGAGGATAGGGTGAACTCCTTATTAATTTGTTGTGTTCTTGTATTTGCTTACTGTGTTTCTCCTACTTATTTCCATTCTTCTAGTGTCTGTGTATTTTGCAGTCTGATCGATCCGTTGCGTAAGATAACATAGACACACACCAGCACATGAGTCTGTAATACCTTCATTTATTAATTAATTAATTGAGGTCATTCACGAGTGATTTTCAAATCAGTTAGGCAGGAGGAAACAAGGTAATTTTTTGACTTTGACATCCCTTGGAAATGGTCATCTCTCCAGTCCTACATCCAATAAAGGCAACAACAATGGGTAGCCAAGGTAGGCCTGGTGCCACTGGATGTTCCGATTTGGAGGATTCCATATGGATCACAAAGAAGTACACAAGATATTCCTAGGAAGCTAGTATGATTGTTATGTCATCCAGGCTTCCTACAAGGTTAAGGATGGATTTGTATGCTAACTCCAAAAGTGTTTGAGTTGGCCTCAAGCCTTCTAACTACAACTTTTTCATAATATCCACAGTCATGACATTTATTGTTGCACCTAGGTCAACAAGAGTGTTTGTTAAATATATACCATTAATCTGTATGATCACTACTGGATTTCTAGGATCAATGTATTTAGAAGGCATCTCTGTCATGTTTTCTGACAATTGGCAAACTTACAATAGGGGGATCCTTCCTTTTTCTTCCTAGTTTTTTAATGCAAATATCCCTTACAATATTGGTGTAGATAGGAATAGCTCTTATGGCTTGAAGCAAGGGTATCTTTACACAAATATTTCTCAATTCAGCCTCTAAATCATATCCTAGCAGAACCTCGGGCTTTTTGGCAAGCAATCTCTTTGGATAGGGTGGTTGAGTAACCTCCTGAGAAGGTTTAGGTTGTATAGTAGAATTTATGGGTGCTAAGGGATGGTTTTCCTCTTCATCAGGAGGATAATCTTCCTCTTGACTACGTATGTCCTTGTCTTCAGGAGGTGATTCTATTGGTTGTTCTTCTTGAATGGTCACTGCAGGTCCTGTTTTATTTAAGACCTTCTCATATCTTAGTCGAATTTCACTGATTTCAATTGAAGTGATAGTGTACGTAGGGAAGGTTTGTAGCTCCATATTCTGTACAGGTTGAGCTGACATATTATTAGGGTTTGGAATGGGTTGTGGAGGTAATTGAGTAGTTCAAGGAGGATTATGGTTTGATGGCATTTGTTGTTGATTCAATTTCATGGGAAGAGCAAGTTGTTGTGGATGTGAATTAATAGGCAATGGTTGTTGACTTGTATTCATGATCAAAGCAGGTTGTTATGAACTTGATTTTATAGGTAGTTTTTGTTGAGGAAATACTAGTAATAGAGGTGGCTTAAACCCTAGCAATAGCTAAGAAATACTTGGAGGTTATTGTGTGTAGATTGGGTAAGAAGTTGTTTGGTATGGTTGTGGAGGAATATTCCCATAGGGATTCCCCCTCCAACCTTGTTTCCAAGCAGGTCCTTTTGATGGTTGAGGCCCCCATTGGGAGTAAGGCATTTAAAGAGCTCATTGTGGTTGTGCAAACCGCATGGAAGGGTCCTGGAACATGGAGGGGTTTTGTTGCCTCCATGGTCTCCTGGGGGGGATAAGATGGATCTTGTGGTTTTGTTCCCCCTTTGTAAATGGCTTGCAACCTAGGTAATGAAGGGCATTCATTAGTTGGGTGTTTATCCATGAAAATTCCATAGACCTCTGTGGCATTAAAAGGGCATTCTTTTTCAGGATGCTTCTTCCTATAGTGAGGGAAAAAGATAGCTAAAGAAATGCTTTCCTCTTCTTGTTTCCTCTTTCTATTGGGGGTATCTAGCTAGTTACTAATTGTTATAAGGATATTAGTTTTAAGTTTTTCCAATATATTTCCGAACTCTATTCTGGTTACACCACTTTTAGTGGGTTTGCCAATTCAACTTGTAAGTTAACTTTGGATTTTCCTAGCTTTAGCTTGACTACGGGAGTACTTATTACAGTATTTAGTAATCTTAGCAAATGATTATTGATAAACATTTCTAGAGCTCATGAGATTAAATACTTACATGCAGTCATCCCATACTCCTTTTAGAAAAATGGTTCTAATTGTGGCTAGGTCAAGAGCAACTTGCTTGGATTTTTAGTAGTTGTAAGGGAACCTTTCTAGGTAGTCTTCTAGGCTTTCTTCTTTGGTCTACTGCATTTCAAAGATGTCATTCTTGTCATCCCTAAGTCTATAGTAATCCTGGTATTTCTGGAGATTTTTAGAGGTTCATTTCATATCGTCCTAAGATGTAATAGTGTGTTCCCCTAGACTCATGAACCATCTTAATGCTGAGTTTTTTAAGGTGGATGGAAAAAGCTTTAACATTTTAGCATTATATGTATAATTATAACTACTACACACTATATCAAATTCAAATAAAAATGAATCAATACCTTCAAATGACATACCATTGAAGTGCGGTAATGATGACAAAGGAATGTTCTTCATGGTGACATTCCTGTTAATGTCAAGAATTGGAAATCAAAATGTTTCTGGCTCAATGTTGGCTTCATTGTTTTCTAGATTGTCTACTCTTCCTTCTCCTTCCATTCTTTCTTACCACAACTTGGAATTTGTGGAAGTAGGATATTCCTCTCTTTTAGGAGATAATGGTTTAGACACTGGGTTATCTGCAATGTTCCAAGGTACTATATCTAATGTAATCTGAACTTCTTCTGTCACTGTCCTTATTTCTGCTCTAATCTGCTTTGCTGATGTCTCCTCTGTTGCTGCCACCAGACTTTTCTCCTCTAGAGTTTTCCTTGCATAGAAATTAGAAAAATTAGTTGGATTAACAATTTTGGGACCATATAGGTTTTATGGGATCTTTGATGAAACAAACCTACCTTTCCTATCTCTAATTATTATCATGAAATGAAAACATCAAACTTTAACTACTTACCAAAAGAGAGGACAACTTAATTTTGGAGCAACCCCACTATAGTGGATGCGTGGATCTTCATTCATGTCTTACCATCTTCTCTCCGCTCTTAGTTCATCCTCAATATCACTCAAAATTCATAAATAAATAATAATAATAATAAAAACAAATCATTACCTATTACCATTTACAACTCCCCAACAACGGCGCCCAAAATGTTGGGGCAATTATATGAATGATAATTCGCCACGATATTAAATTATCAACTAGGGATTTGTAATCAGTAGAGTTGATACATTATATGTGTCGATAACAGATAAGTTCCTATGTCTAATGAGTGTCGCCTAAAAAAAAAAAAAAAAAAAAAAACATTCAAAACCAATACTAACTTCCTCACACAATTTAAAAGAAAAAATCATAAATAAAATCTTAGTAAGAAATGTAACCTAATGGTTCTTGCTTGGATAACAATTTTTTCCATTTACAGGGTCATGAAATGCAAAGATGCATTCAACTTTGTTTTCCTATAGCAACCAATTTCAATTAACTTACTGCAATCAAGCATCAAAGTAAGCATTCCTAATCTAACTAGTTCTAAAGGAAGCCTAATGGTTCTTGCTTGGATAACAAGTCTGTCGATTTACAAGCTCATGAAATGAAAAGATGCATTCAACTTTGTTTTCCTGTAGCATCCAATTTTAATTAAATTATTTCAATCAAGCATGAAAGCAAACATTCCTAATCTAACTAGTTCTAAAGGAAGCCATACATTCTTGTACAGGAAATGTTAAGTATGACAAGGGTCTTCATATAACAGCGCATGTAGGTGAATGGTGAGATCTTCGTTCTTAACTCTTCCTATTATTTCAAATTAGAAATCAATACTTAAACCTACAACCTGAGAAATAAGTTTGCATTCATAAAACCAATGAGTTATCACTGAGAAAAAATAGATTACTTGCATATGATCAAAACTGGAATTGTATTAAACACTCTGAAATTGAATTATAATACTAAATCACTCTCACACATAAACCAAACTAAATTCAAAAAAACTATAATAAAAACTTTCCTTGACGGCTTCGGTGGGCCCTTGCCGATCTACCAAGGAAAGAATGAAGAATTTATAGAACTAAAGAATCCACTAACACACCGAATTCATCAATTGTTTCTCATATTATTGATTTCAAAACTAAATATTACAGAATCAAGTCTCCAGCGTAACAATAAAGTTAAAACTTTGTCTCATACCCTAACTTCAATTGTCTCTCTTATTGTCTTACTCATTGTCTCTCTGTCTCTAACTAGCTAGTTAACACCTATCATCTACAATCCTTCTCTTATAGAAGAATGGTCGTTACATACAATGCTAAAGGATAAGATCAAATTGTTATAAAAATATACAGTTCACTTTCTTTTACATGTTCATCTTCATCCTCATGACACGTAATGCATGAGTGATGAAGCATATCTCTCTATTTTCCATAAAAAGTAATTGCTTTGACCATTAGCTCCCTCAGTCTCATCGAAGGCAACTCACTCAAACCGTCAGAGTTGAAGAATCGGGCCTAGTACCGGATGAACGCAAGTGGTGTAGGATGACCACAGGTATTGGATGAACACAGTCATATGGGTGATATCAGTGCCAGATGAACGCAAGTACTGGACGAATACAGGCACCAGACGAATACATGTGTTAGCGCTTGAAATTTCACCTCAGGCTGAAAAAGGTAAACTCCAAGGCAACATCAAACCACTTAGCCTCGTAGCTAGCCCTACGGGGCAGGAGAGGGTTCTCTTCGGTCTATCTCGGCAAAGATCTTCAACGGGAAGAGGTAACCAATAAACAACACTGATTTTAGGCTAGTAAACTGATAAAAAGGTTTAATTTGCGATTTTAGGGTTTTGGTGGAAAATTGGGGAAAGGCAATTTTGGGTGCGGGGATTGGACACAGTTTTTGCAGGGGGTTCTTTGGGGCGAGGTAGGAGACTGTATTGATGCCTTTGAAAGATTTGGATGGATGAGAATGACTGGTGAGGAGCTAATGAGAGCAAGCAATCACCTTGAATTCTCCTTAAACAACTGAAAACATTGATATTAAGCAAACTTAAAGGCAGAGCACAGCAACCATGAATTCTACCTTAACACTTCATTTGCCTAATTTGCAGAAGAAAAGTAAGAAGATGATTCACATAACAAACTTACAAGTACAAAGAGAAACACACCATCAATACATGTAACCACAGGAATCCCAAAAAGGACTGCAAAACCGTGGTCTTTCTTCCTTTGCCAAAATGCAGAGATACAATGAGTAATACAATAGAAGCTTTCTCCCTCAAGAGTCCAACCATGAAAATGACCAAGAAAGTAAATAATATAGGCAAGCTAACATATTTCCTTGCCTCTAGGGGTCGAGCTCACTATCCTAGGAGCTGTTTCAACCAATTCCAAACTGAGCACTGAAAACTAGGCAGTGAAAACAACTTGCCTCTATAAGCTAGGAAACCAATTCATTCATTAAATTTTTGCCTATCTTATGAATGAATCTTCTAGAAGAGATAAATGAGTGTAAAAATATCATAAAATTACATCATTTACATCAAGGAGGATCAAAATCCACTCCAAAAATTCAAACCTAGTCAAAACTGCGTTTTGCTGCGCTGTAGGTGCATTTCTGTGAAAATTTCTGAACGGGTCGCGCGCCTTTGGAGCAGTTTTTGAGGAACTTCCAGGTGTCCAAATGAGGAAAAAGTGGGCTTGTTGGAAAGTTCTGGATGTCTACTTTCCAACCCAAGTGGAATTTCTAAATTTGGTGTCCATTTTCCCCTCCAAAATGGCAATCGCCCAAGATTGCTTCCTGTGTGTCAAAAAGGTGGCAGAAAGTCATTTTTTGCTTTTTTTTGACCTTCTGGAGGCTCAAAACTTGGTGAAATTTCTTTTTACTTGGCATTATTGGTGTATTTTGTCCTGAAAAATCCAAAAATGCAAACTTTTCCTGAAATGTACCTTCCCATCGAAAGGGTCACACACGGTGCGCGACTCGTTGGTGGAGAAAACCTGTTTTTTGACCAAAAATTCACAAGTGACCAAAAATGCTTAAATTTTTTTGAAATTTGTGCTGGGGTTGAGTCACTTAGCACCATGCTCCTTCAAGGAAGCCTCAGCCAAGATGTGGATGGGATCGGGCCTTTTTCTTCGTTTTAGTGGCTTGGCCAACCTCCTTAGATCTGGCGATTGTAATTTTGACATTTCTCTAAAACCATGACACCTGTGCAAAAGTGAAGGAGGTTTTTCTTCTTTGGCGTGTTGTGGACAAAAACCTCTCTCAGTTTTCCTAAATTCATCTTTTATTGCTCTGAAACACCATTTGAGTGAAACTTATCTCGATGTGTGAAACAAGGAATTTTGTCGAAATGAAGCGAAATGAAGGGGATAAGGGGCTTCTAAATTCTTGGGGAAATTTTTGGAAGTAGGGGAGGATGTTAGGAAGCAGGGGAAAGTGGAAATCAGAGATTGAGTGAGGGGAAGGGGTCCAAAAGGGCAAAACACAGGCCCAACCTAGAAAATTGCCAGGTTGTAGCTAGAAACTAGGGTTTGTGCGAAAATGAGGAATTTTGGGAATCTTTGTGATGGGAAGCATTTGGTAAGGTACTTTAAGGATAGGGGAAGGTGTGTGAACATCAAGAAACAAGTTTTACCGATGATTTGACCATCCAAGAGAAATTGCCTTCAAAACCCTAGGAGAGGGAAATGACCTTACCTAGGCGCAACTGAAGCATGAACAAGGTGTAAAATGACTCATTGGACACTGAGATGATAATGAAAACCCTATGAATGATGATAGAATCAGCTAAATAGTGACATAGATTGGCATTTGGGCAACTTTGAAAAGAGTGAGAACAAACCCTAGACCTAATGCCTAGTGACCAAATTTTGCTTGAAGACTCACTGAAATGACAAAATTTGAGCTTGACACTTCAAAATCACTTTGCAAGAGCACATTTCATCGCTGGAGGAAGGCTGGAAAGACTGACACTAACACTTATGACAACCAAATCATCGATGAAAGCAATCATGATCTTCAATTAAAGCAGAAACTCAATAAAAATCTTATTCCTAAATTTATGGTTAAACTGGAAGATCTTTATGATATTAAGGATAGATTCTAAAAGGTCACTAATTCAAAGCTTCAAAGTTCAACTTTAAAGTTTGAATTAGTAAACCTTGGTACCGATGCTAAACCACAAAATGTCAATCTAGGACTTGGATTTTCACCTGATGAAAGATTTGCTTTTATTCGATTATTGAAAAAATCTAAAAATGTTTTTGCTTGGAATTATGAGGATCTGAAGACTTATGATACCTCTATTATTCAACATACAATTCCAATGATTTCTTATGAGAAACCTGTACAACAGAAATTAAGGAAAATTCACCCTAATCTTAAGAGTCAAATCAAAGCAGAGTTGAATAAACTCCTTAAAGTCAAAATAATTTTTCCTGTCAGACATTCGAAATGGGTGTCAAATTTGGTACCTGTCAGGAAAAAGAAAGGCGATATTAGGATTTTCATATATTTTAGAAATCTCAATAAAGCATGTCAAAAATATAATTTCCCATACCAACAATGGATCAGATACTTCAATCAGTATCTGGCTCAGAATTAATGTCTTTTCTTGATGGTTTTTCAAGATATAATCAGATTCTGGTACATCCAGACGATAGATTAAAGACTACATTCAGAACCAAATGGGGAACATATGCTTATCAGAAAATGCCTTTTGGTTTGATAAATGTTGGAGCTACTTTCCAACAAGCCATGGACATAGCTTGCAAAGGTTTGATCAATAAAATGATCGTTGTTTACTTGGATGACATAACTATCTATTCTAAGAAAAAGAGCAACCATTTGCATGATTTAAAGCAAATCTTTGAATGTCGCAAAAAGTATGGGATCTCCCTAAATCCTAAAAAATCATTCTTTGCTCTTAATGAAGGTAAACTATTAGGGTTTATTGTATCCAAAAATGGCATATACACTGATCCTAATGGGATAATGGAGATTTCTGATATCCCTTTACCACATAATAAGAAATCTATGCAATCATTCTTGGGACAGATAAATTTTGTAAAAAGATTTGTTTCTGATTTTTCTCATATTTTTCTACCCTTTGCAATTCATGATTAAGAAAAATTCAGTCTTCAAATGGGGACATAACGAAAGAGAATCTTTTGACTTCATCAAACAAGCAATCATTAATGCTCCTGCATTGAATACTCCAAATTTTTCTAGTCATTTTATTTTGTATACTTTGGCCACTCAATCATATTATGTTGTTGTTTTAACAAAAATCAATGATCATCAGGTGGAAGCACCCATATCTTTCTTTAGTTCCAATTTGCAGGGAAATAAGCTTAATTATTCAAAAGTCGAGAAACAAGCATTCATTGTATTTAAGTCTGTTAAACATTTTAGACCTTTCCTCCTGAAAAACACATACAAAAGTGATAGTCCCATTCTTTGTAGTAAGGCAATTGCTAATTCAAAGAGAGGTAGGAGAGAAAAGAGCTAAATGGGTAACATCTTTATAATAATATGATATTGATATTAAACCAACGAAAATTTGTAGAGGACAAGGTTTTTGCAGGTTGCTGGCAGGAGCTTCCAATATACCAGATCATGAAGATTCAGGTAGTATTGCACAAGTAAATGAGATAAGTATGATTGACTCTGAATCTCAATATGCTGATCTAATTTTTTACTTGAAAAATGGATATGCCTCCCATGAATTCAGTTACAAAAATAAATTTTCCCTAAGGTTAAAATCAAAACACTATGAAATCATTAATGATGTGTTATTTAGAAGAAACTATGATTATGTTCTATTAAGATTCCTTGAAAAATATGAAGCACAAACGGTTTTACAAGAACTCCATGATGGCCCAGCTGGTGGACACTTTGGAGGAGACACTACAGCACACAAAATACTGCATGCTGGGTATTATTGGCCAACTTTGTTCAAAGATACCCATGACTATGTGAGGAAATGTAAAGTATGCCAAACTGTTAGTGGGAGACAAAGGA
>APFE030372197.1:0-12247 GCA_000404065.3 Pinus taeda
GCGAGATTGGCGACGGACAAAAGGTCACCTTATGAGGTGAATATGAGTATTGATATTTCTGCTTCTGTTGTTGGTGAATCTGCAGTCAATAGACGGCGGCAGTGTATTGTCAAGAAGCCACGTGCTGTGCACATTCAGGACATGAAAATCCGTCAAGAAGATGAGCATCTGCGGGAGGATTTAAAGGAGGCCTCGAGCACCAAGAACAGAATATTGTATCTACCTATCGCCCCGCAGGTGAAAGAGGCTTTCCTTGGCTATTCGAGACCTGCGTTTCCACTAGATCTGACACCCAGGGGCTGTAGCAATGTCAAAATAAGCGAAGCACGCCCGGAAAAAGTGCCGAGGGCTTTCAATCACATCGTTTTGACATGCAGTGCTATGCTAGCACAGATCCGAGGACAAGAAGCCCACGACGACAAAACCCAGAGGTAAGAAAATGTAAACTCAAGTTTTTTGCACATCAGACCCCAGATCTGTTCCATTATGCTGCAGATGTCATTGACCAACTACTCGAGCAATCGCCTTTGAGCCCAGATTGGGCATCATTTTTCTTGATCCGTGCCATCGCGCCGAGATCGAGCTACGAGATCTATGATCTAGACCTGTGCACTGTAAACTGACTCCCATTCTGGACAGATTTGGAAACCTACTCATTGTTCAGAGAAAAGCAAAAGATGGAGAATAGAACCTCGTTGTTAGATCGAGACATTAAAGATCTAGAGGTTTTTGTTCCTGAAGCACCCAAGGATAATCTAAACAATCTATTTATCAGATCCATGGAAGGGAACACAATATGTGTCAGGATAGGAAGCTGGGAGGAAATAAGAATGCTCAAATAGAGGATACAAGGAAGGATAGGCATCCCACCCTGCAAACAAATCCTGATCTTCACAGGAAAAATACTGCAGGAGGAGCACAAACTGAACAAATATGGCATAGGAAAAGATTCAACCATTTACCTCAGCACAAGAATCCGCGGAGGAAGTTCAGGCACGAGCTCAAAAGCAACCGCTTCCTTCAAAAATGTAGTGAAAGGGAAGAAGGAAACACAAGAAAATACTGAACAGCAAGCCACAATGCCTGGACCCTACATTGTCGAGCAAACAGAACAAAACCCTGCAATAACAATTTCTACACTTGAGGTAAATGAAATACAAGAGGAGTATTTAACCAAAGCTGTGATTTGCAGGTTCAATGGTTTTTGGCCCAAGCCGGAAGCCCTTTGTCAATGGATATACTCCATATGGACAGCAAACTGCGAAATCCACCTCTGTTCTAAAGGTTTCCTTATTGTCAAATTTGATACAGTGAATGATAAAGAATATGCATTGAACGAGGGACCATGGTTCTGGGGAAATGTTGGTCTGTTGTTGACACCTTGGTTTCCCAGAATTCGATCCGAATATTATGGGGGTCTCCAAAATGCCTGTGTGGGTAAAACTATACAATCTACCCTTACACTTTTGCCATTACAAAGTATTAGCAGACATCGGTAACACATTCGGGAAATTTTTAAAAATAGATAATGACCGCCTCTCCAAGGACATCTACACATTTGCCAGGATCTGTGTGGAGGTGGACCTCAGCCAAGGATTACCATACCACATTTTGTTACTACACAATGAAAAGAAATGGGCACAACCACTTGATTATGAAAACACAGCCTTCAGATGTCGAATATGCCGCCAAACTAGACATCTACAAAATATATGCCCTCAAAACAAAAAAGACAAGAAAAGAAAACAGATACCAAAGCCAAAAGGATGGCAGCGTTCAGCCACAGATAACAGAGCAGAAGAGGAAGACATAGAAAATATCAACATAGCTCAAGAAGCAGAATATACTGGGAATAATAAAGAACTCATCCCACAGAATGAGGAAAAACAAATGGGATCTACAATAGTGCAAACCAATCCACAGCAGCAAAGTGAGAAATACAACCCACCACAAGAAATTGGAGGAAACAAGTGAGCATACTCAACACAAAGCTCAAATTCTGAAAAAGAAATTACAAAAGAAGCACGCAAGGCAATTGTAATAACCACACCCAACAATGAAGGTTGGCGGAAAGTGGAAAAAAAGAAAGGAAGAAAAGCATAGTTTAGGTTGAATATCTTTTTAGTTTCCTGAAGCACAGGAAAAGTTTTGATAAAGCATATGATGTTTTCAAGCATCTACAACATGTAATTTTACTCAATATGAATAAAATTACGAATTTTCCAGTGGAAAAAAATATACAAGGCATTTCAATCCCCAAAATATTTGATAGGAATAAGTTTAAAATGAACCATATCTAAAAAGATATCCACTATCATTAAAAAGAACATATCTAAAAAGATAAACATATCTAAAAAGATATCCATCATCATTAGTTATTACATATGGCATAGCAAAGACTCAAAGGCTATTGGACTTATTTTAAAGAATGCTATAACCACGACATAGGTATATATACAAAAAAATTGATCATTTAACATGAAAGACTAATCCATAAAAATGTCAAATCAAAACAATAAATCTTACTTCCACACTATTTCATTTTTTAAAAACAATATTTCATTTTTTTTAAATAATCCCGAGAGTATTATGATGCAAATTCAATAGTTAAAATCAAATAATTCAATATGAAGATATAGAGATAACTTTCTTGAACAAAATTCAAATAATTTTTCAAATACACACTCTAAAATACTAAGCTTCATGCACTAACTTAAAAGCTTTTCCAAAATAAAATTATATATACTAGCTGTTATGAAATTTAAAGTAAAGAGAGTAACTTTAGTAATAATGCTTATGGTAAAGCTATCAAAGAACTCTCTCAAATAATCACGAAATTACATAGTTTCCATTTTCTATTATTTAAATTTCTAAATAAAATTTTAAATAATAAAAATGATTATAAAGAAAAGTTACTTTTTCTCAAAGTTTTAAAAATATTTAATAAGAGGAAATTAAAATTATTTAATTCGAGGAAATTAAATGAAAGATACCAATATGCTAGACGAGGCCTGCTATGATAAATTACCATCATTGTATATTGTATTATTGAAATTAATGATAATTCAACACTAATACAGATGGAAGGAAAGGAAAATCAGAATAAGATTAATATTCTCAAAAATAACTATGGTATTCATATTTTATCCATATATAACTCTTTTTTAATAGCATAAAGATGAATTCCAAACTGAATCACTCATCCCTTTGTTCAGGTCCAGTCACACAAAGCTGGTAAAGCTTGAGAGATATTCAACTAGTAAATTAAGATCGTAAATTTCAAAACTAGGTCGCACATACTAAAAATAAACACCTACAACACATCGGAAGCCTTTGGATAATATATATTGCAGAGTTTTAGAAACAGAATTAGAGAACAGTACAGAACTGCCTAAGTTTTAGCAAAGCTGATTCCGGAAGCGGGAGCCGCTTAGGGTTTCGCGAAGCTGAGTCCTCTTGAATTCGTAGTTGCTCTTCAAGCTCACGGATTTTTTCACGTGATTTCTTCTCAATCTCTTCTCGTGCAGAACGCTGCTCTGCCACCCGTTCTTCCAATACTTTTGTAGCCATACGCACGTGCTCCTCTACCTAATAAAACACGGAGTGTCATGAAAATATGGCCAGAAACACTAATTCCAAACTCTAAAATGTGTATCAAGGCCATGACGTCTTTGTCAATATCTCATCCAAATACAGAATAATAGTAGAATTCCATTATTTTTTACTGTAACTCAACAATCCAATATAGTTTATGGCGTAGGCTACTTGATTTTTCAACCACATGTTTTATAGTTTGTTTACATTTTCATGTTAACTAGCATTCATAAACCAATAGAGAATTCCTGACATGCTGGGTTAGCTGGATGTACGAGACCTTATAAAATGTTGTACACATTTTTCCATTTTAATGAGCACTAAAAATCTTGTATCTAAACCACAAGAATTTTCAGACTAATATAATTGCGTTAGCAACTTTAAATCAACATTCTGTTACTGGAATAGTAAAGTCGTATGACAATTTTATGTTAATAGCTTTATGGAGGCAAATGGATACTTTGTATGGTGAACCACGATACTAAAACTCGTATTTAGTAAAAGATTCCGGGCCATCAACGGAGAGGAATGTGTTGTTTTTCAATGTAAAAGTATGTTGGACCTCGGTAGGAGTCATTATAATAAATTAATAAACTTCTATCATTAAAACAGTTCTTCGTTTTTACATATACATAAAAATGATGTAAATAGTTGATTGGTGTAAAATTTAGTTTTTATCAATTTTCAAGTTCGATTCTACTAGTGGTGCATGGGCATGCCGTGGGAATTTGGCAATGGACAGAAAATTCTTATTGGCTCAGATATAATAAAAGGAGTTGTTAAGTGTGAAGCCAAATTTACGGAGGAATTTAGATCAGATCATTCTAGATCTCCAGGATTCTAGATCTTTTTACCCCACCATTAATTTCTAGAATCACATGAAGGATTCTAAATCCTCCTACACCACCATGGATTTGTAGATCATTCCAGATCCCATGCGAATCGCACACAAGATTCTAGATCCTTTTTTTGTCTCTATAAATTTGTAATTTCTCTGGCCAAGGAAGGCAAGCCAAGGCCCAAGGCTATTATGTAATTCAAATTGATTTCTATTGTCTGGCAAGCCAAGGCCCAAGGCTATTATGTAACTCAAATTGATTTCTATTGTCCAATGATTGTTTTATCTATTCAGCTGTTTCTCATTGAGTAATCTTGTTGTTTCTCCATGAGTATAAATAAGTTGAGTGTTATGTATGCCTCTGATCTAACAACTCGTATTGGACCTAGGGTCGAATATCCACTGTGCAAGCCACTTAGTGCCATTCCCCATCGCCTTACTGCACCGTTAGGCAGCACGAATTAATAAATTAATAAACTTCTATCATAAATTAATAAACTTCTATCATTAAAACAGTTCTTCGTTTTTACATATACATAAAAATGATGTAAATAGTTGATTGGTGTAAAATTTAGTTTTTATCAATTTTCAAGTTCGATTCTACTAGTGGTCCATGGGCATGCCGTGGGAATTTGGCAATGGACAGAAAATTCTTATTGGCTCAGATATAATAAAAGGAGTTGTTAAGTGTGAAGCCAAATTCACGGAGGAATTTAGATCAGATCATTCTAGATCTCCAGGATTCTAGATTTTTTTACCCCACCATTAGTTTCTAGAATCACATGAAGGATTCTAGATCCTCCTACACCACCAGGGATTTGTAGATCATTCCACATCCCATGCGAATCACACACAAGATTCTAGATACTTTTTTTTTCCTCTATAAATTTGTAATTTCTCTCGCCAAGGAAAGCAAGCCAAGGCCCAAGGCTATTATGTAATTCAAAGTGATTTCTATTGTCCAATGATTGTTTTATCTATTCCGTTGTTTCTCATTGAGTAATCTTATTATTTCTCCATGAGTATAAATAAGCTGCATGTTATGTATGCTCTGATCTAACAACTCATATTGGAGCTAGGGTCGAATATCCATTGTGCAAGCGACTTAGTGCCATCGCCTTACTGCACCGTTAGGCAGCATGAATTTTGAAAAGGGTATTTTAAAAGGAGGAAAGTCATTATTACTAAATTTTAAAGACTAATAATTAAAGTTTTATTTTTAAGTGGATTTTTTTGTGTTTTGGGGCGTGAATTTGATTGAAAATGGAGACAACAGTTACATAAGTTGACCGGGGCTAATTTTGCCCTATGGAAATACTGATTTTAAAGGATCAAATTATGACGACAAAAAAATCCTCATCAATGACAAATGAAAAGTGGAATAAGCTAGATAGAAAGGCGATTGCAACAATCCGCTAATATTTAGCAAAGAATGTTTATTTCAATGTGTCTGGAGAAAAGACAGCTGAAGGATTATGGAAGAAACTCCATGATCTATATGAGAAGAACACAACATCAACCAAAGTGTTCTTGGTGAATAAGCTTTATAATCTCAAGATGAAGGAGGGTGATTAAGTTGTTGAGCACTTGAATGCATTTAATAATATTACTAATCAACTTGCCTCTGTTAAAATCATTTTAAATGATGAAATTAGAGCTATTTTGCTAATGTGTTCTATGCCAAACAACTGGGAAAATTTAATTGTAGCTATGAGCAGTTCAACAACTACAGGGACGTGAAGTTTGATGATGTCAATAGCAGTTTAATGAATGAGGAGGTGCGACACAAGTCAATTGTGGAAAACCAGGGAGGAGAGGCTCTAGCTCTAGCTGATCGTGGTAGGAGAATGGATCGAGGCTGGCAAGGGCTATGAAGATCGAGAGGCTGACCAATATCAAGGATAGGAAGGATCATCTACTTTCATTGTGGCAAACCTTGGCACATGAAGAAAGAATTTCGATTCTCGAAGAAAGGACAAAAGGATCAAAGATCGTCTAGTACAGATCACAAGTCATCCAGCATAAATGAAGGTGAAATTACTGTTGTAGCCACAGATGGTGATGTGTTGTTTATTGTTTCAGTAGAGGATGCATGTGTATATACATCTAATAGTGGCTTTGATTGGATCCTTGACTCTGGGGCATCTCACCGTGTAACCCCATGCAAATATAGTTTTGTTTCATATAATCCCAGTGATTATGGTAGAGTGCATTTGGGGAATAATCATTTTGCAGTATTGCTGGAGTGGGAGATGTCCACATCAAGATGAAAGATGGACAAGGTATATTGTTGAAACAGGTTAGGCATGTACCAGAAATGCGCATGAATTTAATCTCTATGGGACAACTAGATGATGAAGGCTATTCGACAAGCTTTGGAAAAGGAGGCTGAAAAATTAGCAAAGGTGCATTGATAGTGGCCAAAGGACCCAAGACAGGAACATTATACACATTGAAGACACTGACAGGAAAATCGGATTTGGCTGTTGTCACAAAAGAAGGAAATTCCACAGATCTGTGGCATAAGCGTTTAAGTCACATGAGCGAGAAGGGATTAAAAATCTTTGTTGGTAAAAATTTATTGCCAGGTTTGAAATCCTACAATCTTGATCTTTGTGAGCATTGTATATATGGTACAAAAGGAAGGGTTTTATTCCTTAGAGGTGGCCATGACAGAAAGAAAAATGTGTTAGAATTGGTACACTTGGATGTGTTTGGGCATGTTAACATCAAATCATTAGGAGGAGCATCCTATTTTGTAACATTTATAAATAATGCATCCAGAAAAGTTTGGGCATATCCTATGAAAAATAAAAGTGAAGTGTTTGGAATATTTCAAAAATTCCATGTTGATGTTAAAAGAGAGACTAACAAATTGCTGAAGTGTTTAAAAACAGATAATGGTGGAGAATATTGCTCAAATGCATTTAAGAAATATTGTAACGGGTTTAGCATAAAGCATGAGAAGACTGTGCATGGTACTCCTTAATAGAATGGTGTCGCAGAAAGGATGAATCACACCATTATGGAAAAGGTGCGAAGTATGTTGTCCAATTTCAGTTTGGAGAAGAATTTTTGGGCTGAAGTAGTTAGGACCGCTTGCTACCTCAAAAATAGATCTCCAACTACACCCTTGGATTGCGGTATCCCTGAAGAAGTTTGGACTGGTAAGAATTTGAATTATTCTCACTTGAAAATCTTTGGATGTGAAGCATTCATAAATATTCCCAAAGAAAATAGAACTAAGCTAGATGATAAATCTATGAAATGCATTTTTTTAGGATACGCAGATGATGATCTTGGTTATAGACTATGGGATCCACTCAAACATAAAATTATTAGAAGCAGGGATGTTATTTTTAATGAGTTAGAAATGTTCAAGAGGACTGTAGGTGAGTTGGAGGTCAAGAAGGTTATTGACAGGTTTGAAGAGCAGCAAGAAAACATACCACCAATATAAGAAAATGAACAACAAATTCAAGAGCTCGAAGAACAACAAGTAGAAAATGATGAACAAGAAGAAGAAGGAATCTTGCAGGAACCTTTACAAGAGATTCAACCTAATAATGCACCACCACAGTTGGTTCACAGATCTTCTAGGCCTCGGCCTCATAAGCCTTCACAACTGTATCCTCCTTCAAACTATATTTTGTTGACTGATGAAGGTGAACCTAATTGTTTTCAAGAAGCTTGTAAAGTCGAGCACATTAGAGAATGGAAGAAAGAAATGGAAGAAGAAATGAACTCTTTGCTGGAAAATAAAACTTGGGAGTTGGTAAACCTCCCAAAAGGTAGAAAGGCTCTACAAAACAAATGGGTGTACAGGGTTAAGCATGAAGGTGACAAAAAAAAGGAGAGGTATAAAGCAAGATTGGTGGTGAAAGGTTTTGCCCAAAAATAAGGCATAGACTTCACTGAAATTTTCTCACCTGTTGTTAAAATGTCATCCATTAGAGTCATTCTTGGTCTAGTTGCTGCTTTAGACCTAGAATGTGAATAGTTATATGTAAAAATTGCATTCCTTCATGATGAATTGCAGAAAGAAATTTATATGGAGCAACCAGAAGGCTTCACAGGAAAAGGAAAAGAAGGCCTTGTTTGTAGGTTGAAAAAGAGTCTTTATGGGTTGAAACAGGCAACTCGACAATGGTACAAGAAATTTGATTCATTCATGTTGGAACATGGTTTTCAGAGGTTGGAAGGTGACCATTATGTCTATATCAAGAGGTATGATCAAGGAAAGTATATCATATTATTGTTATATGTGGATGACATGTTGATTGTTGGGCATGATAAGAATAAGATCAATATGTTGAAGAAAGATTTGGGTAGCAATTTTGCAATGAAGGATTTCGGACCAGCACAATGGATATTGGGCATGCGGATTATGCATGACAGGAAAAACAAAAGGTTGTGGTTGTCACAAGAAAAATATATCAAGAAGGTGCTTGACAGGTTTAATATGAAGGATGCCAAGCTAGTCGGTACACCCCTTGCAGCCCACATCAAGCTAAGTACTGAATTATGTCCTAGTGATGACAAGGAGAAAGAAGAGATGAGAAGAATTCCTTATGCTTTAGCAGTTGGAAACTTAATGTATGTCATGGTATGCACACGACCGGACATTGCATATTTAGTGGGAGTAGTGAGCAAATTCCTTACCAATCTAGGCAAACAACATTGACAAGCAGTAAAACGGATTTTAAGGTATCTCAAGGGTACTAGTCATTATTGTTTATGTTTTGGTCATGATGAGACTGTGCTTGAAGGATTTACAGATACGGATATGGCTGGAGATATGGATACCAGAAAGTCCACTACAGGTTATTTGTATACATTTGCACACGCAACAATATCTTGGGTGTTAAGGCTACAAAGAATAGTAGCCCTCTCTATAATAGAAGCAGAGTACATAGCTGCAACAGAAGCTCATAAAGAGATGTTGTGGATGCAGCGATTCCTAGGAGAGATAGGAATAAAGTAGGACAAGTATGTGTTATATTGTGATAGTTAGAGTGCCATTCACTTGGCGAAAAACCCAACATTTCATTCAAAAACCAAGCACATTGACTTAAGGTACAATTGGATCCGGCATGTGTTGGAGGAAGAACAATTATCCTTGGAAAAGATCCATATAGATAGGAACCCTGTTGATATGCTCACTAAGATTCTACCACGAAATAACCATGAGTTATGTAGAGGCATGGTAGGACTCGGTGTGACTTGATGACTCTTATTTGGCTTCAAGTGGGAGAATGTTAAGTGTGAAGCCAAATTCACGGAGGATTCTAGATCAGACCTTTCTAGATCTCCAGGATTCTAGATTTTTCTACACCACCATTAGTTTCTAGAATCACATGCAGGATTCTAGATCCTCCGAGACCACGGGTGATTTCTAGATCTTTTCAGATTTCCATCTGAATCACACACAGGATTCTAGATCCTTCTTCTACCTCTATAAATTTGTAATTTCTCTGGCCACGGAAGACAAGCCAAGGCCCAAGCCTGTTATGTAATGCAAAGTGATTTCTATTCTCCAGTGATTGTTTTATCTATTCCGTTGTTTCTGATTGAGTAATCTTATTGTTTCTCCATTTGTCTCTCTTAGTATAAATCTGTTGTGTGTTATGTATGCTCTAATCTAAAATGAATAAATGCTGATGCACATATGGATAGACATACATTGGTACTTTTTCATAACATTGGCACTTTTACATGTCACATGGTATTTCTATTTGAACAAGATGATCAAAGAATGGAAGGCGGGTTGCCCGATTTGGAAAATTGCTGCAGAATTATATTTGGCGCTGCAGCACTTAAGAATGGAAAACATATCTAATGAACCTGAGCTAGGCAGGTTTATGTTACAGTGGAAGCGTAGACTACACTTGTAGGCTCGCAGAGTAGATAAAATGCACCTATTGTGGTGGAGACATACAAAAATATGTCGGCACACAGATTCACACCCCAGACTAAATGTCGTTGTTGGCCAAAATTTGGAAAAGGTTCTCATCAAAATTATTCAGGGCAGCGTCAGCATCAGAATCTGTCTCTCACATTTTCTTTACATGTCCAATTACCAATATGATCTGGGATTGCGTATTTGTGTCACTCCAAATTCCATACAGGAGGACAAACAACTTTGAAGATTGCATAAAGAAATGACACGATGTTACAGAAAAATATAAGGAGCTTCCCCTCTACATCATGTGGGAAATTTGGAGGGCGTGAAACCACCAATTGTTTTAATGAAAGGAATACAACATCAGCTGGATTGTTCGCAAGGTATTTACATGGATTAACACAAGACTGTTCACACTGTTGATCTTTCCCATAAATTTAGCCCTACATTGATTAGTCATCAAGCTGGATTTTTTGATGGCCCTGCACAGCTAAGCCGATGTGGATGTGAAGCTGTATTTTCTGATAGACAAAAGCAAGTAATGTTGTGTATTGGAACTTATGCCCAGGCACCAACACAAGAGCTGAGTCAATCGCATTATGAGGACTACTCTGGTTTACAGAGCTAAAGAAACTAAAGTGTCTACATGTCTAGGGGATTCCAAATCAAACTAAACTGCCTACATATTTATGAGGATTCCAAATCTCTGATTGATAGAATTCACAATACAATCAGAGTTTAATCCACCCTTATTATGGGGTTAAATAAAAAGAATAAAACACATCTTGAGATCGCTCATTGCATACAATACAAAGAAGCTAACAGAGAGGTGGAAGAGGTGGGAAAATTGTCCACTGATGGCATTCGAAAGCCCTATGGATACATGAACTTAAGAGCCATGGTGAACAAGACTACACGCGATGAGGGTCTTCTCAGCCTACCGTGATACTTTTTGCACACAACAACTTTCCTTTCTGCTTTTTTGTGGTATTTCCGGTTTTATTCCAGTCAGCATATACTTTTGTCTTATAAAAGTTTAGTGATAGACATTTTCAGAAACTTTATATTAGAAGATGGAGATATGCATGTCTTCTTGTTTAAGAAAATAGCTGGTTATTAGGCTTGGCGTGAATGGCTATCCTTGAATAAATTACGAAAATTACATTATATAACTGACATCCATAATGAAATCATATATATACATATCCACAAGCATGCATACATATCCACAAGCAGGCACGCATGGGGATTACTTTGGTTTACACAGTAAAAGAAACTAAACTGCCTACCTATCTATGGGGATTTCAAATTTCTCATCCATGAAATCGCGGAATAATTACATTTTGTTCCATCATTATCCGATTGGATAAAGAGAATAAAGCACATCGTCCCATCCTTATTATCGGATTGGATAAAGGAGATAAAGCACATCTTGGGATGGCTTACTGCATACACTACCACTCATATATACAAAGAAGCTAACAGAGGGGAAAAATTGTGAATGGATGGCATTCGAGAGCCGCTATGGATAAATGAACTTCAGACTCATGGTGGGCAAGACTACACTAGTGTCACTGAGTTTGTTTTGCAATGTAACTAGTGTCAAACAATCTCCAAATGTAACTAGTGTCACTTCTGAGCTGTGCGATTCATTTATAAGGCCCATTGTGACTGAAATTGGTGGAGGAGAGAAAAGTGTGTGAGATCTAATGCGCGTTGAGCCAACGATAGAGGGCAAAAGGTCGTGCCGATCTGCGTTGAGAAGATTCGCTGTGTTTTTTGTGGAAGGAATCTGAGTAGTGGAGTTTCTGTCTACATGGAGACTGAACGATATTTCGCTGTATGTAGCTCGTGTGAAGCATAGTTACCAAATTCGTCAGAACCGGGTAAAAAGATACGAAATTTTTTATATT
>APFE030372197.1:18243-30747 GCA_000404065.3 Pinus taeda
TAAACAAAATCACTCATAATATAGTCACAACAAATATTTCATACTTCAAAGTCTTTATAGAGCCAAAACCCCCAACCACCTAAAACGAACAAAGAACCATTAGGCAACACAAGTATCTAGAAATGAATGAGCCTACCATTATCGCGTTCAAGGAGCCGAGTGTGGGCTCCATCCAGATCTTCGCCCAACGCTTTATCTCTGCAAGAAACCTTGATCCCAACTAGGAGGAGGACTGAGGGTTAAAACCATAAACGATATCAAAATAAAGATTGAGGAAAGAACCATATTAGATAAAACTACTGAGAAACAGTACCTATTCTAGATCAACTATAAAATCTTTCTGCTGCAGAAGTCTGGACCATGAAACCTGAAGCACCTGATAAGTTAGCCGTAGCATTTAGGTAACTCAAAGTAGCCACAATTAACAATTTTGGCGTAGCAGTTCCAACAACAAGCCAGTGACGGGAATACCTGAGCGAGAAGGAAAACGTCCACAGAGTACACCGAATCCACTACTAGAAGAGGGAAAATTGAAAGGGTAAACACACCAAACCAGAGACATAGAACATGAAGGTTCTCCGCCACCGTCCAATCCAAATGATGATCATAGACTGTTGATATGGAGTAAATCCTGACACCGTCGTCGGAGTGGTACAACATTAAAGACTCTAGCAAAGTGCAACCTCCAGCTAGGCCAAGCAACAACAAGCAAGTTAATGTGAAGTGGAGGTTGAATGGTGTAGTATTAATGGAGTTAAGAAATCTAGACAGTCCTCAAGGGCTGAGTAAATGCAAAGTGTATGGTTTAATAAATCGAATATACGAGAATGACAAATGGCCTCTAACTCGGCATGAAAACTCTCCAGTGTATAACCTTAACACCTTAAGTCACGAATTGTGGGTATCATCAACTGCGTAATTGTATATAGGTTATATTAAATAGTCAATGTTATATTAAAACTATGTATAATGAATAATTACAATAGTAATTTCATACGTTTTACAATTAGGTTCTATGTGTGACATAGGGTAGTTTAGTAAAAAAAAAAAAATATGTATAAAGTAGCTTGCGGATGTGTAACATGTGGTATCAGAGTGCCCAAGTTGCAAAAATGAGGCCTCTAGAATATAATTGAATAACAACATTAGTGATGTGCACAAAGGAAGCCGGGAAGCAGTCAGCGTGATGAGAACTTGAAATCCACCACACATATCCATAATGGGAACAGGGCTAGCATCATTTCAAGAAGGAAATCTTGAGGTATGGGTGCAGTTGGGTGATGAGCCACAAAAAACCAACACAACCATCATGGAAACTGTACAAGAGTTGAAGGATGAGATGGCTCGGCTATGCTAAGATAACGAAAGACTAATATAGAGAAGGAAAATAATATGAAGAGTCTATCAGAGAGACAAAACATCGGCCACTAATTCCTAGCCTAGGACATAGAAATATGACAGGAGAGTAAGAATATCGAACCGAGAATGTGGAAACAAAAGGTGGCTAAGAGAATCATGAAGAAGAATCAGATAATGTGTCGTGGCACAAAACACAGAAAAGATACAAAGTGGAACTTCAAGGGGAGTTTTGAAAAATAAAGCCCCCTCTCTAAGATGGTGAACAGGAAGAGGGAGCAGAAGCCTCGCTCATCAATATGAACAACTATTTTAAAATTTATGAGTACGACCATAATCTAAAGGCTAGCCTGGCCATCTTCCAACAACAAGGGAAAACTACCTTGTGGTGGGAAGAAGTAAAACCAATTCTCACACTGGATGAACAAAGCATAACCTTGGAAAATTTTCAAAGGTATTTTAAAGAGAAATATCTAACCAAAATATTTTATGATGAGAAGGAAAAGGATATTCACAATCTTTGACTAGGCCAACTATCCATGGATGAATTCATGACAAAATTCACATCATTACTTTGGTATCTCCCTTACATACGCAAAGAAAAGGAAAAAGTGCAGTGGTTTATCAATAGCCTCCCTTTGTTCATGAAAGAACGACTGGAGTTTGATAACCCAAAAACAATGGAAGAAGTTATACGAAAAGTACAGATATGCTACCAACAAAACAAACGAAAAGAATATGTGGGGAAGAGATGGATTGACATAAAGGGGATAAAATTTACTTCCAGCCATAAGGGAAGTAAGGACACAGTTAACAAAGGATTGTTTAGAGGCAAAAGTAGCTGGAACATGAATAGGAATCAGCTCAGATTTAAGTTACGAAGTGAATCAAAGGTGAATGAACAATCTGGCATAACAGAAGTAGAAGTGACCAATAAACCACATGTACAGTGTTGGGGATGCAGAGGCCCGCATTATGTCAAAAACTACCCACACCGCAAAGGAGATGATCAGATTTCATAGATTCAAGAAGCATCCATTATGGGAGAAGTGGCAAGAATCCTCCTGAAAATTAATGCAACCCTTGAAGACCACCAGGCAGAATTTCAACCAACCATAGTTGAATTTGAAGGTAGATTTTTTGACTGAACTATATCCATTTTAATTGATCCTCGAGCTACTTTGAGTTACATTAGCCCCAAGATAGTGGAACAATGTTGTTTGTAGGTTGTTAAGTTTAAAAATCCTTGGTTAGTACAACTAGCCATGGGAGCAAAAAGAAGGGTGTTGGCCAAAGTTAGTAATTATCCCCTAACATGAGCTAGTCAGTCCATCATGGAAGGTCTGAACATGCAACCCTTGGGATTATACGACATCCTTATAGGTATGGATTGGTTGGAAAAACATTGGTCCCTCATTAATTGTAAAACCAAAACCATCAATTACTTGAATGAGAAAGGAGAAAGACATGAAATTCAAGGTATTAAAAAACCATTGCAATTAAGACTTGTAACAACTTCCCAATTAGCAAAATGCATCAGAAAAAGCTGCTAGGTTTATGAAATTCAAGTAGGGTATGTTGATTCTAAAGATAAAATTGCTTCCTTAGAGAATATACCAGCGGTACAAAATTTATCGGATGTATTTCCTGAGGAAATTCCATGACTACCACCGAAAAGAGATATAGATTTCACAATTGAGTTGATTCTAGGAACTTCCCTGGTCTCCCGAGCCCCTTACCGTATGAGTATACTGAATCTAACAGAACTAAAAATGCAGCTACAAGAGCTTCTTGACAAAAATTATATCCGTTGTAGTGTGTCCCCTTAGGGAGCTTCGGTGCTCTTTGTTAGGAAGAAGGATGAAACCTTGTGAATGTGCATGGATTACCATCAGCTAAATAAGTTGACTATTAAGAATTTGTATCCCCTCCCCCGTATAGATGAATTATTTGATGAGGTGAAGGGTGCAACCATATTCTCAAAAATTGATCTCCGCTCGGGTTATCACCAGATTTGAATAAAAGAGGAGGATATATAAAATACTACATTCATGACTCGTTATGGACATTATGAGTTCGTAGTGCTGCCCTTTGGACTGACTAATGTCCCAACGACCTTCATGTGTCTCATGAACAATATATTTCATTAGTTTTGGAAGAAGTTTGTGTTAATCTTTATTGATGATATATTGATCTACTCTCAGAGCATAGAAGAACTTAAGGAAGACCTCTGTATTGTTATGCAAGTCCTTAGAGAACACCAGTTATATGGTAAATACAGTAAATTTGACTTCTTTAAAGAAAAAGTCTAGTACTTGGGACATATCATTACCAAAGATGGAATCATAGTAGACCTAGATAAAATAAGGACTATCACAGAGTGGCCGATGCCAAAAGATTTAGCTGACATAAGATCATTCATGGGTCTGGCTGAATATTATAGACATTTTATGAAGGATTTTATATAGTAGCATACATTATTACCTCTCTGCAAAAGAGAGGAAAAGCCTTTAGGTGGACCCCTAATTCCCAAATGATTTTTGATTAGCTCAAACATTTACTCACCACCGCGCCCATCTTAAGCATCGCTGATCCCAATAAAGAATATGTGGTTTGTACTGATGCTAGGAAAGAAGGTGTAAGTGGCATACTAATGCAATAAGATAAATTTTTTGCCTATGAATCAAGGAATATTAAAGAATATGAGAAAAAAATATTCGGCCTACAGCTTATTAGGTAAGAAATAGTCTATTAATGATTGATCATCATAGTCTAGCAAACTACTTCAGACAACCCACTTTGAAGGGTAGGCAAGCTTGTTGGGCTAACTTCTTAAGCGAATTCGATTTCGAAATCAAAAACCTGAAGGGAAAAGAGAATTGGGTTACAAATGCCTTAAGTCAAAAGGTAAATTGTTTGTATGAAATTTCTTTCAGTGAATCACGAACTACTTCTTTTGAGCAGATTCGAGAAACAACCATGCAAGATTTAGAATATAGACATTTATGGCAAGAAGCTAAAATGTTGGACATCCATGAACAAAAATTGGGTTATGAGGTAAATTACGATGATTTGTTGATTTATAGGGAAAGAATTTATGTACCTAACTGGAGAAATCTTAAAAATCTATTTTTAGATGAATATCATAAGATTCCTTATGCAGGCCACCCCGGATACCAAAAAATGATTACTGCACTTAGAAAGAAATTTTTCTGGCCTAGGACGAAGGAGGAGGTAGCAGAATATTTGGCCCACTATTTGGAGTGCCAACAAGTAAAGGAAGAGCACCACCACCCAAACGGATTTCTCCACCCAATTCCTATTCCTGAATGGAAATGGGAAACCATATCCATCAATTTCATTACTAGACTACCCAAGTCTAAAAGGAAAAATGACTCAATAATGGTGGTAGTGGACAAATTGAGAAAATGTTCTCATTTCATACCAGTACATTTAACTTATAGAGGAGTGCAAATTGCCAACATTTTTATGCAAAATATTTGTAAGTTGCATGGAGTACCCAAAATGATCATTTTTTACCATGATGTGAAATTTACATCAGCATTCTAGAGAGATCTATTTGAAGGATTGGGCATGCAACTACACTTTGGCATTGCTTATCCTCCTCAAATGGATGGATAGACGGAACGAATAAACCAAGTAGTTGAAGACATGTTGTGGACTTATGTAATGCAACATCCATCCAAATGGGACTACCTACACTTGGTAGAATTTGAATATAACAATGGGTATCATACATCCTTACAAATGAGTCCCTCTGAAGTGCTAGATGGGTGTAAGTGCAAGACATCCTTGAGTTGGAGTGGTCGAGAGGACAAACTGATGTTAGGGCCAGATATGTTATAGTAAATGGAAGAGATGATTAAAAGGATACGAGCTAATTTGATAGTTGCTCAAGACCGTGGAAAGAGCTTTGCTGATAGGAAAATAAGTTTTCAGGAAGTCCAAGTGAGCGATCATGTTTACATCCAGGTATGAGCCAAGAAAAGCAACTTGCAATGGATTGGATGTGCTAAATTAGCACCCCGATTTTGTGGCCCTTTCCAAATTTTAGCTCGAATCAGACTAGTGGTTTACCATCTTGCCTTACCCAACCATATTCATGTGCACAATGTTTTTCATGTTTCTCTACTTAAGAAATACATTTATGATGCTAGCCATATAATCAATTGGCAAGACATTCAGGGAAAATATATAGTAAGTTTTTCTTCTGAATTCAGACTTATTAAACAAGTTGGTTGATGATTTAAATTATTTTTTGTTATGTATAGGATGAATTGGAAGGCAAGTTATTTTTCGAACCTCTAGTTATACTCGAACAAAGAAACATAACGCTGTGGAAACAAGTTATCACACAGGTTAAAGTGCAATGGCAACACTATGGGCCAGAAGAGTGGGAAGATGAGCAAGTTATTAAGGAGAGATTTCTGGGTCTATTCTCAGAAGAAAAACATTGAAACGATGTTACATCTTGGGGGGGGCGGGGAAGATGTGATATCCACAAACAATGTAAATATTTAAATTACTACAGACAAACAAAACTATTTATTATTTTAAAGTTATAAAAGAACTTTTCTTGAATTAGTTTATGAAAAAGTAAAATAGCAGTTATCTATAAATATTATTTTACATGCTGAAGTAGTTAGGTTTGATAGTTGTCTATCCTTAACTGATTTCTTAAGGATATATTCAAGAATGATCAAGAGGATAGGGGTATCTGATATCAAGGAGAATGATTAGCAAAAAGGTAAACCTGTGCTGAAATCTCAAGCCGCTTTATGTGGCTACGTCTCGTTTGAACCAGATAACGGTGAGACTGTGAGTTATCGTAGGAAAGAAAGAAAGTTCATGTATTCAGGAACAGCTCAGGGGAAGACTATTTGGCATAATAGTCTCAAGGTTTGGTGGCAAAGAAATGAGAAGCAAGGTCTGGGTGTAGGCTGAAATAGGAAACATCTCAGAGACAGAGGTCCAGTTAAGTGGAAATTCCTCATGTTTATTAGTTAGACATTTATCCTGTATGTTGTTATACTCTATGCATGGTAATCACTACCAGAAAATAGAAATGGACTAGTTATTCTATGGTATTTTCTTAAAAGAGTCCATAAATAGATATTTCATGCATCTAAACAAAGGATAGAATACTCAGTACTCAGTAAAAAGGGTATAGCCAAATTCAGTAAATCATAACTAGAAAAATGATAGACATTTCTAGAAAGATTATCATGGTAATAAGATAAACTATTTAACATAGTTTAAATATTTATGCACTAGCGAGCATCCCAAATATTTACTGACAAATATTTGTTAAAAGAATTATCATGGTAATAAGATAAACTATTTAACACAACTAAATTATTTATGCACTAATCAGAATGCCAAATATCTGAGTGTAAAAAGAGAAATCCCGAGTACTTTGGTACTAACTAAACCCTGAACACAGGGACAAAATGAACAACTAAATTCAAATAAGTAATAAAGGAAAACTAACACAATTATTGAAAATAATTATGATAGTAAACCCTCGAGGATTCTCCCTCAGTAATTTTTAAAGCCCTAACCTGTGGAAAAGTAGGGCATACAATAGCACTATTTTTATTGCAATTGCGAAGGCTATATAGAAATGACAATATCAATTCGACCAATAGGATACAACTTTAAACATGACAAAACCCATGTAGAGATACTTTGGAAAGAATTACCGCCTCCAGAATATAAATGAGGGTAACAAGCAAATGCATATGAAGAACTGAAATTTATTCATAATGGAAATAAGACTCTTCAAACTGTCTTCGAGAAAAGAAGTTAATTGAGTTGCGCTAGGGTTTGAATTGACACAACCCTCACCAATATTTACAAACATCGAATCCCCTCACTTTAGGACAACATTAACAAAAGTAACTATAGATACTAGGAAAACTATTAAAAATGCCAAAGGGCCACATAAAAACCCTTAGCATTTACCAAGTGTATACAACTGACAATGTTTAAACAAATCATTGATAATATCACTGATAATACATTCATAGAAATTATATCATACTTCAAACTCTTTATAGACCCGAAACCCCCAACAAAATAAAATGAGCAGAGAACTATTAGGCAATGCATGTACCTTGAAATGGATGAACCCACCATTACCGCGTTCGGGGAACCAAGCAAGGGTTCCATCTAGCTCTTCACCAAACACTTTATCTCTACAAGAACCCTCCACCCCATCTGGGATGAGGACCGAGGGTTAAAACCGTAAACAATAGAAAAATAAATATTGAGGAAAGAACCATATCAGATAAAACTACTTAGAAACAGTACCTATTCTAGTTCGATTGTAGAATCTTTCTGCTGCAGAAGTCCATGCCATGAAATCCAAAGCACCTGATGAGTTAGCCACAGTGTTTAGACAACTCAAAGTGATCATAGTTAATAATTTCAGAGTAATAGTTCCAGTAACAAGCCAGCGACGGGAATACCTGAGCGAGAAGGTAAATGTCCACAGAGTACACCGAAGCCATTACCAAAAGAGGGAAAACTGAAAGGGTAAACACACCAAACTAGAAGCATAGAACCCTAAGGTTCTCCTCCCCTGTCCGATCCAAATGATGCTCAGAGACCGTTGATCTAAAGTAAATCTTGAAGTCATCATCCGAGTGGTACAACATTAAATATTCCAGTAAGGTGCGACCTCCACCTAGCCCGAGCAACAACCAGCAAGTTAATGCGAAGTGGAGGTCGAATGGTGTAGTTTGAATGTAGTTCAGAAATCCAGACAGTCCTCAAGGGCTGAGTAAATGCAAAGTGTATGGTTTAATAAATCAAATAAATGAGAATGACATGTGGCCTGTGACTCAGCAGGAAGACTCTCTAGTTTATAACCTTAACACCTTAAGTCACTAATTGTGGGTATCATAATCTGCGTGATTGTATATGAGTTATATTAAATAGTTAATGTTATATTAAAACTATGTATAATGAATAATTACAATGGTAATTTCATAGGTTTTACAATTAGGTTCCATGTGTGACATAGGGTAGTTTAGTCATTTTTTTTTAATATATATAAAGTAACTTGTGGATGTGTAACATTGCACATTTTATATATCTCATATTCATCTTTGTAGTTTCGAAATTATGTCAAAGTAATTCAAAGAATAGGAAATGTTGTAGTACTTACTCGACTAATCGATGAGGAAGCCCAATTCCTTATTTGAAGCTAAGATAAATAAATGATATTTGAAAAAAGTTTATAAAATTAGGTAAATATATAAATTTTCAAAAATTTTACAAAGTTATTTGTTGTGAACCTTAGAGGTTTAAGTTGTCTAAAACCAATTTGTATTCCAAATAACAAAACTCTCCTTTAAAATTATCTTTCAAAAATACCAACGGATTTTTTTTTCCAAAGAATTATCTCTGAATTAGAGGTGAGAGTGGAGGGAATTAAGTTGATCCTTGGATCCTCTCATCTTGAATAAAGCTGAGTCACTAGGATTTTTTTTCCAAAAAAAACTCTGCATTACAGCCTAGAGTCGAGGGAATTAAGTCGATCCCTAGATCCTCCTATCCTGAACACAGCTGAGTCACATGCTAGAGAGAAGGGCATAACTCTTGGTTTCCCAGGAATTCCCTGGAGTATATGCATCTATTTGTAGTGCAACAATTAGTACAAGAATAATTACACATTTTATATATCTCATATTCATCTTTGCAATTCCAAAATTACGTCAAAGTATGACATATAGATACGAGTTGAAAATAATTAAATTCTAAGAATAGAAAATGTTGTAACACTTGACTCCACTACTGGATGAGGAAGCCCAATTCAAAATTTGAAGCCAGTTCTTTTGAACACCTAGCGCTGGATATTATTCATAAAATATCAACAAATCCCCATTTCAACTTTGATAGAAACACAAATCCAAATCGGGCAATTTATATTGGTGTGCATAAAAATGGTGATTTGGAAGTTACATATGTTTTTAGATAATTCATTAAAAAGATAGTAACCTATCTAAATGTTGGTCATGATCTTATCTACCGGAGTTAAATCCATAATTTTCAAACCAACTAGAATCTTTTTCCACTTCCACTTAGCCTAATATTTCTATTACAAAAAAAAATAGTAACCGGAAAAGGAAAGAACGAGTGATAATTAGAAAACAAATTATATTTAATTTCATTTATATGAAAGTCCAAATTGTAATATTAAAATTTCACATCCACCTTTAATTGGATTATTTTATTTCATATTGATATGGATTTTATATAGTATGTTTAATAGAAAATTAAAAATTAACAATTTTTTAATAAAAATTATTAGATCATAAATCATTTATAAAGTCAAGATTAATATTGATTTTTTTATAGGTTTTTTCACAAAAATCTTTTTAAAAAATCATAAAAAATCATAGGCTTTCTTATTTCTTTTTACTTTTAGAAAAATAAAAAAATTAAATAATAATAAAAAATCATAAAATTAAAGATAAGAGAAATAAAACTAAAAAAAATAACAACTATTAAATTAAGAAGTTGCTAAAAAGCTTATAATAAGACATCAACCAATCAATTTACAAATAAATAAATTTAAATAATAATAAAAATTGATTTCCTAATATTGAAGTATAGATAAAAGATCAATAATTTTGATCAAATACAAACTAATCAAATGGCTTCCCGTTATAATAAATTTCAAAATTTTAAAAAAATATTACAACTAAGTTGTGGAAAGAGAAAATTTTAGAAATAAAATATGAATAGTAAATTTTTTGAATAAATTGTCTTTATAAGATTATTATGTTATTCTGAATTACTAAAATTTATTCAAAATTCAAAATAAATCATCCAAAAAACTAACAAACTTTTATACTACTGTATCTGAATTCTAATTCGAATTACTATGGTGTGAATCCATGCATGCTGTGGAGGAGAGTGGGTTGAGCGATAGAGTTCTTGGTGTGAAGCCGTGAATGCTACGGAGGAGAGTGGGTTGAGCGATGGAGTTCTTGCTGGAGCCTGCGAGTTCAGTGTGGAGCACGAGCGTGGTTTCTGGCTGGAGTTAGAGACACCTATGGTGAATGAGAATCCCCCGGAGTGGTAAGCATGGTGGTATTGACTGCTCATCCATCAACTCGACGTTATATCTGTGGTCGACCGAGTCGAATTTCTGAAGCAATTGAGGGGGCCGAGCGCTAGCGATTGAGCCGGGGAGGAGAGCCGAACATATAACCGTGGAGTTATGGTGTATGGACAATCACGTCGAACGTAGCGTCACGCCTGGAATTTCAAATCTACTATGCTCGTGAAATGAAAATTGGATGACTTTTTTGTATTTTTTATGTCACTTTCTAGGAAAATTTGTGAGTGTCGACCTCTTTCTTTCAACTACTCTTGCATCTCAACTTTCATTAATCTCCCTATGAAAGTGCCTTGTTTTTTCCTAAGTTAACATATGTGTTTCGATACCTTGCTCTAATCTAAATAAAATAATCACAAAATTCTTCATGCTTGACATACTATATTGAAATTGGTACAAATACAATAGGTTTATACAAGGTTTTTGAATTGTTGTGAGATCCAAGTTATTCCATACTTCGAAGATAAGCTGAGAGAATATCTTAACTATCTCTAACAAACACAATTAAAATTTAATCCTCTATTAATAACATTAATGTAAGTTAGAGTTACTATCAGTGATATTTCAAAAGAATTTTCATGACCTTGAATTAAAACCAATAAAACTCTAATAAACAAAGTTATTTTTCATTAAAGTTCATAGTCCTCATGGTTTCCTAGTCAAAGTTCTTCTTGGCCAACAAGTCTAACAAATAATTTTTGGTCAAATGATGATGAGTGTTTCTATTGGTAAAAGAAATTGTGACAAAGAAGAACTTTGACCAAGCTTATATCTCTATGCGTTCTTTTTGAGTTCTTGTTAAGGAGAAGTCATGCTAGTGATACTTTGAAGGAACTTTCCTAGATAATTACTTTGTGCAGGGAACTACCAATGAACTATGATTGTATTGTTCCCTAATTGATCTAAGTTGTCGTATTAATGTTGGGTCTTGTTGGTTAAAATCATGTTGATCATAATTCTAAGGGATTTCTCAATTAAGAACCCTCACTAACAAAAGAATGGAGAATTGTAATAGATAGGAACTTTGATAAAGAAACTACAACCAATAAGAAATTTGATGAATGAAATTTAGTCAACAAAAAATATAACCATAGGAACCATAAGTCACGAAAGAACTTTTAACTAAGGAAAAAGAATAAGAAATTAGTTAATATTCTTATTGAATAGATTTCCCATCCTATTGGTCATTGTTTTAATGTACTTTCTTAGCCATAAAATTTTAATATGATAGATTGAATTGTGCCCAACAAGGAACCATTAACAACATGAACTCTTGTCAACAAGAACTTTAATGAAGAAGCTATGACCAATAAAACCTCTAACGAAGAAACAATGATTAGTCAAGGTCCTCTTATTCTTTCCTTGGTTCAATCATGTATGTTAGAAATTATCCTTTCGTCCTAGTTCTAGGGAGCATTCCTCACTAGGAACCACACAATTAAACATTAGCCAACAATGTTCCTATTGGTTAAGGATTCAAAAAATTTATAGTTGTTTTTGGCTATCTATACCCTCACTTTTGAATTTCACAGCATATGCCACTCACCTCCATTGTGTAAACATGGAACAAGGAATTCAATTTGTACCTTGTATCTTTGTGGTCAAATTCAAATCAAAATTAACTTGTAAGGATCTCATCCATCTAACTTGAGAATTGAACCATTATCAACTCAAATTAAATCAAATTTTCAACCTCTCATGAATTCGAATAGAAAATTGAACCACTACCATGTGAAATGAGTTGCATCCTATCATAGTTATGACATGTAAGTGGTGTTAAATGACTTCCACCCAAAATAGTGTAACTATGAAATTTTACGACCTTGCATTAAAATGTTTATTACTAGCATAGCTATATAAATTAAATGGCTAGTAAATGGTGATAAACATCAATCCATAACAATTATGGAAACACTTACTTCATCATACATCTCAAGTTGTTAAAATTAAAAGAAAAGAAAAAACATAAAAACTAATTAAATTACAACTTTATTATT
>APFE030372200.1:8055-47065 GCA_000404065.3 Pinus taeda
AATAAAAATAATAAAAATAAAAATAGTAATAATAAGAATAAATAGAAATAAAACAAGAAAGGAAAAAAATAAAAAAGTATGGAGTGTGTGTATGTGGTTCACTTCCAATGTTTGATCTATTTATTAGATGGTGAGGAGGCTGGGAGCCATTCCATCATTCCAAGATTCTATATTTCATTCTTATGGAGAATGGTATTCTAAGACATAGGAGTCACTAGCAGTATTAGTTGATCGGGCTCGGAAGTGGCTAGTGGATAGTAGTACCCAAAACTTTGTTGCCATTGACAAATGTCAATCACACTTAACATAGGTAAGTGATGATTTGTTCTTAACTACATATTTAATTTGGACTGTTACAATACCTCTTTAAATTTGTACTAAAACTGAGTGGATAATTACAATTAATACCCTGACCATTCTTATTGCAACACTGATGTTCATCATGTTAAAAGAAGAACAAACCGCTTCTCCAATATGATCATCGATACTTCAACCGGAGTAGCCTAGGTGCTGGCATTAATGGGATTCATCATTATCATATGAAACATTTGGATTTGTTGATAATTGATTAATTTGTAACTTGATGATTAATTTTTAAAAAAATTGGCATATGTTCCGTTCCGTAGCCAATCTTTGTACATGGAGAATCCTCTTAAAGTAGACTGGTAAAATTGTCCACTTTCCTTTACCAGCAACGATTTTAACCCGGAAAAGGAAATGAATTATCATGATGTTAAATATAAAATAACAATTCTGAAAATTCATGCTAGATATCAAAGGTATCAATTCATAAAATTCCCATCCCCAGTAAGAATTTTCGCCATCTCTGTCTTCCTTACCCAAAACCTTCGTATCTAAACAATTTAAATTCTTCAACCGACTCCTCTTTCAATACAAGTAAATTTATTAGCAATACAGCCTCCTAGTTTTTTCGTTCAATCGTTGGAGGTTGTCTGTAATCAATTTAAGAAAATGTTGTGTGCAGACTCTAAAGGGAAGAGAGGTGGAGGAATTAATGACGGAAGAACATAAAAGAAAATGGATCATTATTGTTTCATTGGTTTTTCAGGCTGCAACAAAAGGAGAAACTGTGCAATGAGTTTGGATTTGATTGCACTCTTGTAATTAAAGTGAGCTTTAATGTAATGTGTAAGTTTTTTGAACTTTGTAAAAGAGTGATTGCACACTATTGTATGATCAGTCCATGAAGAAATTTGAAAGACGAAATGGAATTTGTACATAGATGCAACTGGAGTAATAATAAGAAGTTTATTTCTTTACACTATTGTATTTAAACTACACACTTGTTAATATTTCTTTCACGACATTGTTGTTATTTTGTTTTAAATTTTGCTCTTATCAATATTTTGATAATTGGTATTAATATTGTGTTAATGTCATTTGTTATATGCTGGTGAATACTTCGTTTAAAAGCCATATTTGCAGGGTTGAACAAGATTTTATTTGAGATTTTTCTTAAATCCAGGAGACTTGTCTGTGAAGATCGATAACTATTTATTGGATAATTACAATCTTGACGTACTCCATCTTACATTGAATCAAATGAACTTCTTTCAATTAATATAATTTTTATAGTGGATTCCCGACTAATAATTGGATTCAAGAATATACACGTCATTTTAATAACTATTTATTAGAATAATTTTATGGCATATATGCTTTGACAACTTGTAAGACATATAACTATTTTGATGGTTTAGAATTACATCCTAACCTCGTATCCAATTCACTATCCTTTCTCCTTGTTGTATAAATAGCTCTTGATTAGGAGAAAGACTTATCTTCCCCTAGTAAAGATAGGTTTTCATTTTGTTCACTCACGTGTTAGAATTAGTTTATTTTTTCATTTCAATAAAATTATGTTATGCTTTTAAGCTATCTTAAGCAGGAGCAAACCCTCATTGTGGCCTGACTAAGCACTAATTTAAGTCACCTAGAGAGGAATCATCATTTTTAGAATAATAACATAAGTGTAATTCATTTCCCTTCAGTTTGTTGATTATAATAATCAATTATCTTTCACTAACAAACTCAAAACTTTTTACATAACTAGATTTACTTATTAAGATAGTGTAGGCTAGATTAACTTTAATCTAGTCTTAGGGTAACATGACACCTATTGAACCAATCATGATTATCATTTCAAAGGAAAGAAATATAATTTAGACTCTCACTACGCAATTCCTTCCATGTTGAGCCACGGCATTTCCATCCATCTCCACTATATTAATGGAGAAAACATTTATCAAGTAGTGCTCTAAGTTCTTGCTAAAACCCTCCATTGTTGGATTAGCATATCGGCTATATTAGCTTCTTTTGTGAAGATATATCATGGGATATGTATTTATGTTTGTGTTTATTTTATTAAGGAATTTGCTAGGTAATATACTTGATTATGGTGAAACTTTATTAGGCTCCTAAATCTTAAGTACGTAGATTGATTATGTGAATGAAAATCACAACCACTTCCAAAATGGTTGCAAATAAAGAACTAGATCAAGGGGAATTTTATCTTGACTAGAGGGTTTATTGATCTAACACATTACAATCCTTTATGTATTCATTGCAATCTTTAAAAATTGTATTCTACCAAAGGCATTCTTATAGTACATTTATAGTAGTAGTCTTACCCGAAATGTTGCCTCTTTCAAGTCGATTGTGACATTCCCATAGGATATCTAGGATTCATAGTCCAAAAGAAATAGAAAAATAAACTCATCATACATTATACAACTAACCTACCATAAACTATTAATATAATAGGCTATTTATAAGGATCCTTTTATTATCAACAAAATAGTTGATTTGAGTTATTCCTCAGGTAAGCATGTTACAAATAATCCCGCTCGAATAATCCAGAAATTATTTTATCTTAGGTAAGTAGTTCTTGAGAGTTGATCATATATAGGACCTCATGTTTACCCTAATTTAAGACATGAAATATTTCTAGGTTATATGTTGTGTTTTCCTCGTTTTCTAACATGTCAATTTAAATTCCTAAAAAGAGTTATACATATCTATAGATGGAACCCTCCAACACAAACTCATTAACTAAGTACATTAAGGTGGAATGATATATCAAGTTCTTAATGTCCCTCCAAGTAGGTAATGTCTAAATTTCACAAATGTATACAACATGGAAAAATATTGTTTCTCTATGGTTGTATAATTATATTCTTCTTGAGACCATTACCTACTCATAAAATTGATGGTGTGATATAAACAATATTTTTTTAGTTGCATCAAGATTTATCAAACAATAATACCTAATGCATCCTTGTGCACATGGAACTCAATTTCCAATTATTGCAAATAAAAATTATGGCAATTTCCATCTTAATACTTTAGTATTTTGAAGGATTTTTCAAATAGGCTTTCTTAACATAAAGTCCTATGAAGGTTTTGTGATATTGACAAAGGCTTGGATTAATTTCATATAATAACCATTGTGTCCAAGAATTGACCAACATGTACTCATGAAAATTGGTGGAGTGCAAGTAGGTTAAAAATAAATATGATCTTAATTTGGTCCACTAGAACACCATTAGGAATGACCACATGACTCAACAATATTTTGAAAGGAGTGTAGAGGATGCACTTATTTAAATTATTTAAATATGAAGATAAAATCAACTTTTGAACATATGATTAAGCATAAAAACTTGGTACTTCAACAATCAATTATTTAGTCATTCAAACATAGCTCCATAAAATTTTGGATATATAAAGGTGAAAGATTGGAAGGAAATTTCTAGAAAAAACAATATGGATATTTTTTAAATTGAAGGGCATAAAGTTGGGAGGATAAGACATATATCATACTATTGAGTTTGTCTTATTTTTATTCCTTTATGAAATGTACTTGGTACACGTAGGATCCTTTAATAAAAGAGTGGTTTTTCATTTGCAGAACATGGTCAAAGATATTTTCATAAATGGTGTTGGGAATAGGTTATGGTGGAAGAGAGAATGAATCCTCTAGATTAAATAAACACATATTTCTTTCTATATGAGGTATTGGAATTCCATTAAGCATGGGGGTCACTCGAATGTGAAGCCCCAATTAGACTTCACACTGTTTGGAGTAGGAACGCCATCCAGAGTATTGACCCAACTACTGTGTATCCTTGTAGATTTTATTTGTCTACAAAATTTAGCACAAACGAGTAATACATGTATTTTTGGATCAGAAAGTGAGTATGACATGTGAAATGTTCAGCTGCCGAAAGTATCAATGTCATTCTACCGAAAGGGAAGAGAAAAAAGGGGCCTTTAAAGACAAGTAATAGTACTAATCTAGAAACAACACATGAGCATATAAAAATGAATGAATCGTTGATCAACCAACGAATAGTTCACAAGGAAGCAACAATTGTTAAAGAAAATACACCATAGCTTCAACAAGATAAGTACCAAATCCACCGAAATAGTCAAATTTCCTTAGTATAGATGAAAACAACATACATCGTAAACATTCAAAGAATAGTCTTACAATAATCATGACATATGCATCACAGCATGTTGGCTCAACAAGCTTATGAATTAAGTAAAAGTCCCAAGATACATTAAGACAGTGAACACCAATAGCCCCAAACATGGAGCAATAAAGTAGTCACTTGAACTTTCGAAACAACTATCTTTCCAATTCTGGGTAGGAGGAGCCAATGTGAAAATCCATTTACATGAGAATTGAGGGTGTATAATTAACAAATGGGTGATCCTTCACCTTTCTTATGACTTGAGGGACTATCCTTATGAATTTTTGACTTTTGAATGACATTTCGACTTCCTACATGACTTTCACATTACATGGATGACTCTTTGACTTCCACTTTACATTGCGTTTCCCAATATAGAATTTACATATTCCAAAAATGATCTGGAAAGTAATGACTTGTGATAGGACATGTCATGAAAATTATGACATGGGTTGCATGATGACGTGGCACTGTCAAGTTGTCCTTCTTGTGGTTTTCTCTTCAATCAAAGATGTGTCCAATACATCGTCTTCATGAAAGATATGATTTTTTATTTATATCCACCCTACAAAGGGTTAAAAATTGGTATGGAGTCTTCATGCAGTCTTGACCTTTGATATTCTATCATACTCTAATGCTAATTCGTCTTCTCGCCTGATGATCATCTTAACTCTTTAGCTTCATAGGTTTTGTTGGGTGATTTAACTGTGAGTTAAATCCCTACCATTAATTATCAACTCGAGGTTCGCACACTAATGAGGTATATGTGTACTATTTGTACTAGGTGGTTATTTATTAGAATATATTAATATAATGCAATTAAAACAAATTACAAATTAAATTAAATCAATCTAATCCAAACCAAACCAAACATAAAGAAATTGAAATCACATTTGCATAAAACAAATCACACTTGCTTGAAAATGAAATCACGCTTGCAGATTTGAAATCACACCACACATGTGTGAATTAAAGTCACTCCACACTTGCATAATTGAAAGCACACTTGCTGAATTGAAATCACATTCACACCTACTGAATGAAATCACACTTGTTGAAGGGGAAAAGCACACTTGCATAAAATGAAAACACACATGCTGAAAGAAATGAAATAACTATACTATGCTACCAATATGTATAAATATGTGCAAACTGTGGTTGATGGGCGACCTCCATTCCTCAGCAAGCACATTTAACAACTATCACATCTTGGATATCAAAGTGGCAATGTGTATTTCATAAAATTAATTTACATGATATTACAAGAATTCTCTATCCTCACTTTACAAATCACATCTTGGATGGAACTTGGAACCTCCAACTAGCAACTAACAATATCCTAACTTGGCAACCCTCACTAACACCTAACAACTAACAACAACCTCACAACCCTTTGTATGAAGGGTGCACTCCTATTTATAGAAAATTTGGGGATAACTATTCAATAAATATAGATCCTTAGATCTCTCCTAAATCCATGTTTATCTCTTGTCATTACAACCAATCTCCTAAAATATAAGATACAAGTCCTTTCAAATTTCTCTCATCCATGATTCTTCTCCTTTTAATGTAACTAGTTAATGATCCACATCTTTTAAAATTATTCCACAAATCTTCATGAGTTGGAATTTAAATTCGAACTTGTGGTTGGATGGCCAAATATAAACCTTCTAGAATCTCCAAGTAGGCCTACAATATCACAAAACTCATAACACTTTTAGATATATATGAAAGCATGTTAATTTCCTAATATTTAATCATAAATTCACTTATAATACTTAAAATAAATGACTCGGAAAATAATAATGATAAACCCATACAATCATGAAAATGGTTAATTAATGTAGGGTTATGGGGCTATAGATTTATGGAATGAGGGTAAAATCATGGAAATGAAAGTGAAAGTGGATGACATTATGGAGGACCAACATGTGTCTTCTATCTTGGTATCCTTCTCCTTTTCATCTATCATCATCTTGTCATAATAAAATAGAGTACCTGCAACTGAAACCACTCATGAAAAGCCCACATTAGCCCGAAAACTCCTAATCTAAGATGATTCATGAACTCACTTGTTAGGGATGGAATCAAGTGACTAATTTAGTGCTTGACTCAATGGTTGTGCAACTCCAGAGGCCGAGGTCCAGGAGTGAGGCTTAAGACTGTGCAATGTGTAGTTCAGGACAACCAATGCTAAATAATTATGCAATTGAGGGGTTTAAGAGCTCCAGGTTGGGACTTGAGGCTTTTGGTTTCCCATTGCATAGTTCTAAGAGGAACTACTAAGTGATTATGCGGTTGAGGGGCTCAAGAGCTCAAGGTTGAGGCTTGAGGCTTAGAGTTTCGCAATGTGCAGTTTTGACAGGAGAATAAGATTAGAGATTACGTAGTTCAGGGGTTCAAGGCTTGAGCACTACGTTTTCACACTTCATATTTGTGGAAGGATACGAGGCCAGCTTCTTGTGAAATTGTGCAGTTCAAGAGCTCAATACTAAGGCTTGAGGACTAAGGTTGCAGAATGCACAGTTCAAGTTGGGCTGGCGATAAAGATTATGCAATTCTAGAGTTCAGGGGTTGGGATTGAGTAGTGTAGTTTTGGGAGGTAGAGACTACACTTTGCACAATGTCAAGAGGCAAGGTTACTACTTGAGGGCTAAAACTACAAAATGTGCAGTTTACGATAGTTGAATGAGATTGAGTGGCCCGGTTGGGGAGTTTTTCTAGATTTGACTATGTTTTGAATCAGTGAGATAAATTTGAACAAAATAAAGACTTAAACATGATCACATGCATATTTGATTTGATGACATGAAATGGAACACTTAGAACACATGACTAACATACTTTCCTAAATGCCACAACATTGTGACAACTTACTCCAAGTGTGACACTAAAGATACACTTTGTGACAAGAATGACGACACGAAATGAGTGCAATCGATGTTTAGAATATGAGAAAAACTCATTAATGCAAATATTACCTCCCAAAAAAAATTAAAACTCCACTTTACATGATAAGAAACACTTCCCATGCCACAATACGACATTTTCTACATTAAATGAAAGGTACTAATGACACTTACGATATGCGAACAACAATGAAAGTGACATATGCCAAATAAAATATAACATGATAATGACAATAATTAAAGTGAAATAAATAAAAATCAACAATTGAAAGCATGAAAATGACACTCACAAAAGTGAAGGTGCACAAAAGTGATGGTTTGAAAAACTCACGAAGTAGAAGTAGAGATGTAGCTATAAGTGAGAGACTGCCAATGCAAATGGACATTTGATATAGACATTTTTGGGCACTTCAACCCCAATCATAAATGTCCATAGGCTGAGGGCTCCTAAATCCCTAAAAGTGTTGCTTCACTACCTAAAGGAACAAGGCCAGTTGATTACATCATCTCCCAGAAGTTCTCCATAGAAAACAACTCAAAAATGGTTAAAAATGGACCATACTGAATGCCCAGTGTAGAGGGTGTGATGCATATCACCTTCCTAGTGTAAAGGGTGCGATGCATACTAAATGGCCCCTCAGTGGGGTGCGATGGGCAAGAATGGACAAATGGTGGAGACAGTTTGCGAGGTGGAAGATCATAGAATCTTCCAGAAACTTCCCCTCTAACACTTGCCTCTCTGATTTCGACTAGGGATGAGTAAGAGATCATCAATCTCCAAGTGGAATCAAGAACTATCAGAGAGAGGACACTAATGAAAATCCCAGAAGCTGACTCACCCCCCTACAATCATCTATAAATGAATCCCTCATCACAGAGATCTAGAGGCTGGAATCTTGTATCTTGTAGAGAAGTGCTATTGGTTTTCTGGTGTAACATCATAGTGTTGGGTGATCTAAGCTTTACTTGAGGTGAAGAAGGGCTTTCTTGCTGGATGATGATGCTGGGTCAGAAAAATTGGTTGTAATCCTCTTGCTATTCTTGATATTAATAAAGCTGTTCAAGTTTTCCTCCACATTCATGCATGTTTGATTGTATATGCATTTGTGTGGTTAATACATATCTAGTCCTGTGTTGTTTATGAATATAGATCTTTGTTCTTCGATAGTATTATGTTGTTTTGATTCCATAGGTGCTCTCTGAAGTTGTGTAGACAAAGGAGCGGCAAATATCTATCAAGAAGGAGAGGAACCGAGCAAGGAACCAAGTGCAAGACAAAGGTTGGTGTCCTCTGTTCCCCTCTTGTCTATTTTTCATAAAGGAAAACGAAAGTAGCTTTAACTTGTTTGTTTCTAAGATAGGTATCAGTCTTAGTGGTAATAACAGCTCTAAGTGGAGACTATTCCCGGTAACAAAATGGTGACTCCACTGGGGAGTGAATAGATTGTTTGTTAGTCTATTTTTGTTTGTTTTATAAACATACAAACGGAGCCTGAAGTCAAGCTAGCAAGCCTTCGAACTGCATTTGCTATGCAAGTGCAAAGTAGATCAATGTTGCTTCAGTCTATCTTCGGGTTTTGTTTATAAATTGAACGATCGATCTGCAAACACTCTAATTTCCCTAAGTGGTGGCTCTAGTAACTTCCTTAGATCAACCCCTGTGATTTATATTTACTGAACATCACTTACTCGGCCTAAATCCCTGAACTGAACTGCAAATTGTGATCAAAGACTGGATAAAATTCTTGCACTAGTACCATTGCACCCTCCATTCAAGGCAGTCTGTATGCATCACACTTCCCATGTACAATAGGTGTGATGCATACTGGATTCCCTGTGTGACAGCTGCAATGGTTAGGGAAGGTTAATTTTACCTTCAGACTTTGGTTTTTCTTCACTCTTTTCAGTTCTATTCAGGAGTTTTGCTGTCTGTGCTCAGTATATCTCTATGGAAACCCTCTTCTCTTCCATCACCTCCATTGTGCAAAGAACTGTAAGTTTTTTTATGTATTGTGCGCCATTTCCAATTCTCTTTTACAAAGAAGTAGCGTAATCAGACTATCGTTCCTTGATCTGAAAGTGTCACAAGTGTTGTTTTCAGTCATAGAAGAAAATCCCATTGTTCTTGATAGTCGATTGTACTGTTACTCTTGTATGTGATTTGAATTAGTAGTTTTTCAAGTGTCGAAAACAATTTTCATTTCGAAATTGCAAAGTGTCGTCCTTATCTTCACTTCATTTTGAAAAAGAAATTTGTTAGTATTGTCGCTTTGGAAAATAATTCAGATTTTCATTTAGTGTTCTTCTTATCATTCATACATTAAGAAGGCTGAAAACAAATACATGCATGTGCATTTTCATTTGGACTACTTGGTTTGATTTAGGACTGTTACACTGAAATTTGTCACTATGACTATCTGCAGTTAATATGGCTCCATCAATAGTCATATTATCCTCCTTGTCAAGCCTAATACCTCTGCTACGCAGGTTCTCTCTACCTTGCCTGGGTGTACGCATCCCAAACTCATTGTACCTGCGTACTTGTACGCTCTGTAAGCCAAAGGATGGGTGCGTACCCTTGTAAAGGTCAAAAGGCGCGAGTTTCATCTTAAAAAAGTTACTTGTGTGGTCACTTCTAGAGCCTTCTAGAAGAGTGTTTGACGTGTATTGAGTGCCTCCAGATGGTTCATGCATCCCTATGATAGAGAAACTTATCCCATCAAGAGAGGAGCTACCCCATCCGAAAGAGGGAGTATCCCATTGATGTTGGAACTGAATAACTTCCTCTAGAACACTATAAATACAGGCCTTGGGCCAGAGGAGGGGAGGTTGAAGCTGAACATTCCAAAGGGTAGATGCTGCTGGAATTAGGACTTCCATTGTAAACTTGTGAGGCGAGATTACCATCCTTTCTTGTTGTCATATTGGAAGTGGGTGACCTTGTCAAAGTAGAGGAAAACTCTTGCTGGACCCTGGGAGGAACTTGCACAACACCAAGGCTCAGGTTGTAATGGTTTCTTTTTGTTTCCTTAATACAAATAATTCCATTCTTCTCAATGATTTGTTGTTAATGAATTGTTTCATATACTCCTTGGTCTATATGTTGAATATGCTTTGTTTTATGGAGTATTCAGGTGTTATGTAATCGTTTGATTATTAGTGTATGCAGGTTTCAAAGTGAAGGAGGAGCTCATCTGGATCAACGAAGCTAGGCTGCTACAACAAGCGTTGGACCTAAGGTAAGATCGAAAAACACTTGGTTTCTCATAGGATGATGTATATTTAGAGAAGGATTGCTCTTACTTGTTTTGTTTGTCACTAGAGAGTCTTAGACTCCTACGGAGGTTAGTTTTGTTAGCAAAAATAACTGTTTCCGCATGACATAGTGATCCCAAAGTTTTGTACGGTTCTTCAATTCAGTCCAAAAATAATGTATATATGCTGTAGGACCCTTTTGTACAGTTTCTTTTTTCAGCAAAGAAGTTCATCAATTTTCCGATCTTCTCAAAGATTAACAAAGCCATATCAGATTGCAAGACCTCATTTTTTCTCGCCAGCAAGCACAAGCAACAAAGCTCGTTCATGCTTATAATACTTAAGTGGTTGCATTGGTTATTTCATTTCACCTAATAGCAAAGTAAGTGCTGATTAGAGTAGGTAGGTAGGATTTCAGTTTTCTGTTTGGATAGCAAGCTTGCTACAGTTGAAGCCCGAAGTGAAGGCCCTAAGCTCTTCAAGTCTGCTGTCATCTTCATAAATAAAGCAGTGAGCAAAGGGAAGTTTTCAGAGTACAACAACAACTAAAGATTACGGTAGTCTGACTTGTTGTTCTTGACTTTTCGCAAGGAAAAGCCATCCCCAAGTGGAGCCACTGTTAGCCTCCCGCTCATAGCAGGTGTTCATATTTCATGATTGACATTTTTACACGCCAAATATGTCATACTCTGCAGGCTGCAATGTTCCATATTTGATACTCAGGCCAAAGAAGTGTCCATGAGAGTGTGCTAGTCTAAGTGCCTTTGCTATATTCCAATTTTGATGAGTTATTCCATTTTTGAATAATTTTACAGTTAAGGGAGGTCCAAAGAGCTTAACCTTGGTCTCCCTAGATTTCAATTTCCTATTGTAGAATATACAGAATCATTATCTGTCCAAACAGCGTAATCTTGGCACATTCTTAGATAGGTAGAGAAGCAAGGGTGCTCAACAGCCTAATCTGAGCCCCTCGATGAAATAAGTATAGATGTAGTTATGAGGACAGTAAAAAAAAAAAAAAAAATTGAAAAGCTGGGTTTCCTAGTTCAAGTGCACCCAAACCAAAAGAAGAAAAACTGCTAGGTAAGTAGGTTGGGTAAGTAGCTTTGTGGTTGTAGAAATCAAGCTATGTGATCCATTTCATGTTTTCAAAGTGTCATATCTATTCAGATCACAAGTTGGAGGCAGTGTTCCATTTAAAGGACTTCTAGCGAGGCATGTCTAACTCCCCCCTTCTTCCTCTTCCCCAAATCACTCACTAACTTCCCCTAAAGAGGCCAAGATTTGCTTGATACCTCTCAGATTCATCATTCTTCATATCAGTCACCTTGGTAAAGATATGCTTTATTCCAGGAAAGTCCATACTTCCTCTACAACTCTTACTTCTCCTCGACAGCCTAAGATTTACATACTTAGAGCTTTTTCTCATCATTGTCATGTTGACTGCTAACACTACAATGTAACTCCCTATCTATCTCCCCTTCCCCCTACTAAAACTATGTTAATAACTCCCCTATATACTTATTCCCTCCCCCTAGTTGAAATATAACCATAAGTACACTTGGGAATTGCTAAGTTTATTTGAAACTTAGCAAGAACTCCCATTTCCCCCCTCAAACCATCTTCTCATGCATTTCAGAATCCTTCTGATGCACAAAACCCTTCATCACTCTGTAAACCCACTTTCCTAAAGTTTTCCCCCTCGCCAAAATTAAATAATTAAAAAAGGCACTGCGGGCCCCATCCCTTATCCTTCCGTTTCCTTCTCTGTTCCGCCATCCGTCCGATTGCCCGCACCCTAGATCTACGGTGGGCGAGTCTTTTCCCCTCCGAACTTGTCGATGGTTAGCATCGGGGAGATGGGCGATTTTCCCGTCGTACTGCCGCCATGCGTCAGCCTCTCGATTGTGGTGGAGCCCCCTCCTCCCAAACCACCTGTGCACAAAAGAGGTGTGTCATGAAACTGCATACCACTTCCCCCTGCATGACGTAAGCACTACGTCACTGTGCTGCGTCACCCTGCAGCGTCACCTTGCCACATCACCCTGCTGATGTTGACCGCTGTACCATTGACGTCACCTGGCGAAAAAGGGTGCAAAGTGCGAAATCGATGCTTAGGAAGATCGGAATGAAAATCTGAGGCAGCTTTTGATGCACGATTATTGCTTAGTGATATTAGCATGATTAGCGGCATAACTAAGGAAAAAGGGCCAAAATGGAAAGCCTCGGTTTGCAGTAGCTATTTTTTCCTTGAAAGGAAGAAATGGGGTGATTTGACAGTATCGAGAATATAAAGAGGATCAATAGAGAAAGAGAGGCCCGAATCAAATGTTAAAGAGTATCACAGGAAAGATAAAGCCTAGATTCAATTAAAAAAGTATCAGTGAAGCGGAAAAGAGTATCAGATCAACAATATCAAAGTAGCTGAACATTAAAAGCCTCCATCAAAGTCAAAGAAAGTGGTGAAGCCACTTAAGGCTCTTAGATCACAATTAATGCACATCAAAGCCACTCAAGAGTAGTGGAGGAGAGATCAATGCACAGTTATGATAAATGGCCAGCGCATAACAGCAAAGGACACATAGCCTCATTTTTTGAAATAACTTCCCCCACCGCAACATTAGATAGATATTTTTACATTACCTGCAAGAGAAGTTAGGTTAAATTGTAGTTATTTCCTCACATCTTCTATCAGATCTATTTAGTAGATATTTTCCCTATAAATATAACCCTAAACAATGTAATAAGGGTTGGTGGGTCAGTTGGTTAATTTCTCATTTCAGACTTGCGCTGTAAATGTTAAGAACTTCTATAATCAAAGATTGTTGGAATGTTTGCATCTGAACTTGCGAGTTGCGCTTTTAATGGTTGAAGAGCATATTATGGAATTCTCGTGCTTGCCCACGGTTCAATAAGTCTTTCCTCCCTCTATTTATTAGTTTATACGTAGCTGTACCATCTATATATCATAATCTAAGTTGCAGGAAAAAGGAATAGATCAGAACTGGTTTTCATGCCCTCTGTGCTCAATTCTTGTAACTTCTCTATGTTTTCCTGTGAACCAGTGATGAATATGCATTTTTAATTAAACATGTTTAAGATGTTTCCTTCACATTTGAATGCTGTCTAGGAATTCTTCATTGCCCTATTCGGACTTCATCCACTTTCCCTCTTTGGCTGGATGAGAGTTCCTTAATTGCCTCTCATCCCTTGACCTCCATTTCATCCTTGTTCCGGCATAAATCATTGTGCCATGTGTAGCTATCCTGCTCCATATTCCCCTCTTCTACCAAAGAAAACACACCCTTCGGTTCACATTCATGGACTCCATGCCCAATGGTTTGAACTTCTTACATTATGCATGCCAAATCTGCTTGAATAGATCAACCATCCCACCAATCTAAATCAAAACCCATGTGCATCATATCTAGCCTAAAATCATCCCTTAAACAAAGCTAAATCCCAAAGAGAGAGCCCTCTCTGACTGCTCATAGGCTAGGACCTGCAGTCCAAAGCTTGGTTTTTGGTTACCTCGGTCATATTCCCTCAGGAGTCAAAGGGAACAACCTGAGTGATAACATATCAATAGCGAATTCTTCACTCCTCCTTTTAACCTGCATGTGGAAAATGAGAGTGATTTGATGGAAATATGTCATAAATGGACTACTGTTGCAGCTCGAATGGATAGGGTACTGCAGACATAGCCTAAGGGCACGAGTGAAATGGAATTTCATTTGTGACCCCACTTGCATCACCAAATGAATTGTCCAACAAATTGTTGTTCATGGATGAACTGCCCACCAACCCAAATGAGAGGCTTGCACGCTGAAATATTTCCGACCCAGATGAGACCCCTGCATGCTGAAACATTTGCATTTCTTGAGGCAGATAACCGCATGCAGAACTTAGAAGTCCCCTCATGAGCCGTACTTTTTCCCTCAACTCATCTACCTGAACCAAGATCATCATTTAGCATTATTATCGACCAAACGAACCAATAAAGATTTGAAAAAAAAACAAAAAAAAAGTTAAAAATAACCTATTGAAAATCGAAATCCAATTCACCAATAAGATTAAAATAAATAAAATAAAATAAAAAAATACAAAAAAACCTATTTCAAAATCAAAATCCAATTAAAAACTTGATGGGTCACACAAACCCTACTACAACTCACCTCCTGCTGCAGCTGCAGCTATAGCTCCATGGCTGCTACTTTTAACATGCATCCATTAGTACGATCCAACATCGTTGCCTCCACTTGAAACAACACACTCACGATGGCCTCTTCATGACTCTCTTACGGAATATTCAGGAGAAGATTTGACACATTGGCTGCCCCAAAAAATTGGTGTACTATTTCAAAACTGGTGGCTCTTCCGTGGTCTGCACTAAAATGGGGTGCAAACACACACCCACTCCTGCATTTCCTCTTTAAAAACTTGCATGCCCCACAGGGGGCACCACTGCTGAAACCTTCCCTCCTTGGAGACGCCCCCCTACTTTATTCACCCTCTTTCTTTTCTGGTTACTTGCACCAGCAGCTTTTGGGTGTTCCACTAAATCTGCTCCACCCACGGCTTTTATGTGCTCCATTTTTACAGTTACTATGATTGATCTTCTAATTACCCTTAATCCTCCAGTTTTCAAATTGGCTTGGGGTGGAGTTTAAATTATATATCTTAATTTAAGGCTCATATTGCCATTGAGATGAGCATGAGGAGATTTGTAATTAATGTTTACTTACCATGAGATGAGCACGATGAGATTTGTAATTTATGTTTATTTGGATAGTGGTTAGAATTATGATTTGTAGTTTTTACTGAAATTGGAATTGTGGAGAAAGGGTTTTTTAGGTTAATCAATTAGATAGTTAGCTCAAGTGTGTTAGGTTATAAATGTACAAAGAGACAAAGTATGTATATTTTTGTAAATTTTAATCCCTAAATAAGTTGTGAAAATTATTATTTTATTCATAATAACTACATTTCATATACCAAATTATTTTTTAATTTGACAATATGTTTAAAATTAAATAACAATTATTATATATATATATAATTGAATTGAAAAGAAAAATTAATTATTATATAATAATAATATAATATATATAGTATATATATATATACTATATAAAATTTGAAATTGAAAAACAAATTATAAGTTAAGATAGTTAATTTTTTAATCTTTTTAAAGAGGCCCTTTTAAATTTTAAATGTTCAATAATAATAAGGTAATAACTGTAACATAAAAATGGTCATAATCTAAAAAATGTATTTAATGAGCTATAATCTTAAATTATTATTTTGTATAAAATATACATTTTAATATATTTTCTAACATATTCTAATTAATAAACAAAACAATATTTTTTTAAGTTAATGAGTTGGATAATTTGGTCAACTTGTTATGTTATTTGACAGAGGTTAAGTTATAAATGTAATATATGTATATTTTAGTAAATTTTAATACTTAGTAAGTGAAAACCAATCTCTAATGATTCATAAATAATGAGATTTTATACACCGAATTAATATTCAATTTGACCATATCTTTAAAATTGAATAAAAATTATAAAAATAAATTATTAAGTTAGATACTTAAAAATATTTAATCTTTTAAATATTAAATAACAATGAGTTAATATTTGTAAATTGAAATAGTCATATGCTTAATGAATTTCCAATTTTAAATTATTATTTTTTGAAATTTTTTTATTTTAATATATTTCTCTAACACACTAATTAATAGACAAAATTATATTTTTCTCTGCACTTTTTCAGTGTAATTTTTGTAACACAGGTCAATAAAGTTGTAAATATTTTGTTACCACATATGACTTCGTAAAAATTGTGGGGCCATGTAAAGGCCTAAGATGGATAGTAAAATATAAATGTTATTTTATTTCTTTGAATAAATAATATAAGCTATGGCCAGCCATAAACTTAATGGAAAAAGTTCTAAAAGAGAGTTTCATTCACTAGACAATTATTTCTCTCTCAAGAGATAAATAATCTCATTTATTTCTCTCGCAACAGAAAAATAATGTGAGTTGACACTAGGTGTAGTGCGAGTAAATTTGTTTCAGAGTTGATTTTATTAATAATTTTACTATATAAGAATGCAGTTAATGGTTCAATTAATATATATGAAATTTACATCAATTTTTAGCTTAATGTTTTACTTGTTTATTTTTTTATATGTATTTTTCTTCATGGTTATGTTGGTTTATCACGTGGCTTAAAGAAGGCATTTCATATTCTACAAGTGGTATAACCTAAAATTGCTTTGGGTTAAATTTTTATTGTTGGAATTTGGCCAAAGTTAACTAGATGCCAATTCGAGAATTTGATGGGAACCATTATGATTATTGGTGCATTAATATGCTAACCTGTTTGATTGGAAAATATTTGTGGGAGATAGTTGAATCATGATATGAGGAGCTAGCTGATTGGAATGCCCTTACAACCAATGAAAGAACAACAAGAAAGGAAGCAAGGAAGAAAAATGCTCAAGCTTTGTTTCACACTCACATAGCTCTTGATAAGAGCTTACTTCCAAGAATATGAGGAGCAAAAACTGCCAAAGATGCCTCCAAGACTCTACAAGAACCTTACCAAGGTAGTGATCAAGTTAAGGTGGTCAAGCTTCAGACATTGAAGCCAGAGTTCGAGAATTTGAAGATGCAAGAAGCTGAAAGTGTGAGTGACTATTGTGTGAGAGTGAAATATGTGTTCAATAAAATGGCTACACTTGGAGAAAATGTAAGTAATGAAGTTTTAATTAAAAAAGTATTGAGATATTTAACACATAGATGGAATCATGTTTCCATAATCATGGAAGAAAGTAAGGATTTGAAAAAACTAGAGTTTGATGAATTGGTTGGATCTTTGATGTCTCATGAAGAAATATTGAAGGACACTTCTGAAGGAGTAGAAAAAGATTTTTCTACTAAATTACAAATAACAAAGAATGAAAATTCAACTAGAAGGAGTGACAAAATCAATTAAGGTCAAGTTAAATCGGAAAGCCAAAATTCTTCAAGAGGTAGAGGAAGAGGTGGCTCAAGTGGAAGAGGTAGATTCAGAGGAAGAGGTAGAGGTAGATTTGATAAGAGAAATGTTCAATGTTATTATTGTAATATGTATGGCCACTTTGAAAGAGAATGTAGATTGAAAGAAGGTAAAAATGCTAATTATGCTCAAGAAAGTGGTGAGTATCCTCGAGATCACTTATTTTTATCTTATGACAAAGGTGAAAATACTAGTAAATATGTTTGGTATCTAGATGCTCTAACCATATGACAAGGAATGTGAAGTTGTTTTCAGCAAAGGATGGAAGTTTCAAATCCAAGATCGAGCTTGGTGATGATAAATCATTGGAGGTTGCTTCCAAAGGAACTATGGAGGTCCAAAAAAAGTAAGGTACAAAGAGTATTCATGACATTTATTATACTCCACAATTGAAGCATAATTTGTTGAGCATTGGGTAGCTATGTGAGAAAAATTATAAAGCATTCTTTGAAAATAAGACATGTACTATCTATGATAAGAATAAGGGAAATAGGGTGATCATTGTTGTGCCTATGTCAAGAAATAGGATGTTTCCCTTGAGGTTTGAGAAACATAACAACAATCTTGCAAATATGACTTATGAGGACTCAAGTTGGTTATGGCATCTAAGGTATGGGCATTTAAATTTTCATAGTTTGAAGTTTCTAACCTCACATGCATTAGTTTCTGGTTTACCCAAGGTAGAAAAGCATAAGGAAGTTTGTGAAGGATGTGCTAAAAGAAAACATGCAAGGGAAAGGTTTCCAAAGCAAATTGCATGGAGGTCTCTTGTTCATTCAGACATATGTGGTCCTATGCACACTAAGAGTTTGGGTAAGTCATCATAGTTCATCCCTTTTATTAATGATTACTCACAATATTGTTAGGTATATTTTTTGAAGGCCAAAAGTGAAGCCTTGGATACATTCAAGAAGTTTAAAGCCCCTGTAGAAAATGATAGAGGGTGCAAGATCAAATGTTTGTGGACTGACCATGGAGGAGAATTCTACTCAAAAGCTTTCGAGAGTTATTGTGATATGAATGGTATGAGAAGGCATCATACTACAACACACACACCCGAGTAGAATGACATAGCTAAAAGAAAGAACGGTACTGTGGTTGAAATGGCAAGATGCATGTTACAAACTAAGGGATTGAGAAATTATTATTAGGGAGATGTAGTTGCTACAGCCATGTACATTCTCAACCGTAAGCCAACCAATGCACTCGAAAAGGTGACTCCTTATGAAGCTTGGTATAGAAAAATCCCTAATGTTAATCATTTCACAATTTTTGGTTGTTTGGCTTATGTGCATGTACCTGATCACAATAGAAAAACGTTAGCTGCAAAGAGTGAGTTATGTATTTTTATTGGTTATAGTGACACAAGCAAGGTTTATAAATTGTATAATCCTCTAAATAACAAGTTTATTGCCTCAAGAGATGTAATTTTTTTTGAAGGGGGAGTTTATGGTCATCAAGAAGACTATGTTCAGAAGAAAAAAATTGTTTTGAATGATGATATAATTGTTGATAATTTTCATGAGTAGCCAAGTAATGTTTTTGTAACTAGTGGCTTAACTCCACCGGGCAACCCTTCATCAATTTCTTCAACATCAAGTTCAAGTCGAACTTCTTCTCCAAATTCTACAAGGAAGGTAAGAAGATTGAGTGACATTTACGAGAGGAGTGCAAAAGCAATCACATGAAGAAATCCCAATAGGTGAGAGGGTCAATTATGCTTTATTAGCCAAGGCTGATTTTGAACCATCATGTTTTGAAGATGCATGTACTAATGAGGTTTCAATTCAAGCCATGCAAGAAGAGATGGATTCCATTCAAAGGAATGACACTTGGAAGTTGACAGAGATTCCACATGACAAGAAAAATATTGGAACTAAATGGGTATATAAGACTAAATTTAATAGTGATGGGAGTGTTAAAGGACACAAAGCAAGATTAGTTGCTAAAGGATTCACATAGAAATATGGAATTGATTATGAAGAGAAATTTGCAACAATAATAAGAAAAGAGACGATTAGAATGTTGATTCATTAGAAGCTCATAAAAAGTGGAGCATACATCATATGGATGTGAAATGTGCCTTCTTGAATGGGTACTTAGAAGAGGAAGTATATGTGGAGTAGCCACAAGGTTTTGAAGTGGAAGGAAAGGAGAATAATGTCTACAAGTTGAAGAAGGCTTTGTATGGCCTCAAGCAAGCACTAAGAGCATGGTTGCAAGGATTGATGGATATTTTTAGGAAAATGGCTTCTAGAGAAGTAAGAGTGATCCTACCGTTTACTACGAACAATAAGGTATTGATATTCTAATCAAAATTTTGTACCTTGATGATATATTCTATATGGGTAGTAGTTCTAAGATGAATGATAAATTCAAAGTTGCTATTATGAATGAATTTGAGATTAAAGATCGAGGCATCATGAAATATTTTCTAGGAATGGAGGTTTATCACAGTAAGCATGAGATTTTCATTTGTGAGACAAAATATGCATAGGATATGCTAAATAAATTTGATATGCTTGATTGTAATCCATCCCCTACTCCAAGTGCTCATGGAGAGGTGTTATGTAGAGATGGTGGTCTTGATTTAGTTGATGCGAAAACTTACAAAAGTATTGTGGGGAGCTTGATATTTCTAACCCACACAAGTCCTGATATTACATTTTCATTTGAAACAATACAAAAGTATTGTGGGGAGCTTGATATTTCTAACCCACACAAGTCCTGATATTACATTTTGATTTGAAACAATACAAAAGTATTGTGGGGAGCTTGATATTTCTAACCCACACAAGTCCTGATATTACATTTTCATTTTCCCTTGTTTCAAGGTATATGAAAAATCCATCTGAAAGACATATGAAGCCACCCAAGAGTATTTTAAGGTATGTGGAAGGCACTCTAAATTTTGGTATTCATTACTATTCTGAAAAGTTCAATCTTGTTGGATTTAGATTGGGGAGGTAGTCTTGATGACCGTAACACATCTGGAAATTGTTTTTCTTTTGGTTCTCATTTGATTACATGGAGCTAAAAAAAGAAAAGAATTGTTTCCCTCACAGAAGTAGAGTATGTTGCAGTTAACTCAGTAGGTACACAAGTCCTTTGGGTGAGAAAATTTTTGGAAGAAATTGGAGAAAAACAAATTCAGCCTAGAGTGATTTATTGTGATAATGTAAGTGCGATCAAGTTAGCAAAGAATAGAGTTCATCACATGATAAATCATTTTGACTTGAAATGTCACTTCATTAGGGATTTGGGAGAGAAGAAAGATATTGAATTGAAGCATATAAATACTAATCATGAGATAGCAGATATCTTCACCAAAGCAGTTAACACAATTTTTGGCACTTCGACATAAGATAGTAAATCCTCGGGAGTGTGAGGAATAATTCTTAATTAGTTATGTAAATTGCTAACAAATTAGTCACCAAATTTTGTGTTCTCTGCGAAATTAAAGCAGCAAATTGTTATGGTGGCTAGTTCTAGTAGTACTGGAAATTCAATGTAGTGCCAATAGATTTGTTTCAAAGTTGATTTTAGTAATAATTTTACTATATAATAATGTAGTTAATGGTTCAAATTAATATATATGAGATTTATTTAGCTAACTCTTTTATTTGGTTTATTTTTTTTTATATGTATTTTTCTTCATAGTTATGTTGGCTTATCTCCTGGATTAAAGAAGGCATTTCATATTCTACAGTACCAGTGGAAGGAGGTCCAATAGAGGAGTAGAAGTTTCAAGATTCACAACTTGAAAAAGGATGTTGTTGAAGGTTGGTAGAACACTTCCATTGAGGGTATCATTGAGCTGGTGGTCAGTAGGATATTTAAGACATGTTCTAATTTGAGTTCTTGGGCAAGATTAGCAAGGTCTTGATGAATTGAACATATGTGAATGTTCTTTGTCAAATAACTGTTTTGGGAAGAAAGTGGCTCAGGAGGAGATTGGATGGGATAGTTATTCTCAAAGGTTGGGCAGAGCACTCCCTTTCTTGGTGACTTGCTGTTGGTCAAAGAGTAAGCAAAGATGAGTATTAATTGTTACTTATGATGCTTAATTCCTATATGAAAATATAGCTTGGTTGTGTTATTATATTTTTAAACTTGTGTATAGTTGTAGGGCTACCATCTATTTATATTTAATGATTTAACTAGTGGAATTAATAAATTTCAGTTTAAACCAATTAATAAAAGACCTAAAGACATAGTGAACTAATTGCCATTTGATATTATCTGGAAATTGTATCATTAATAGGAAGTTAATAAAAAACTGAGAAAAAGGTATTGGTGTTAACAATTTAAAGATTCAATTATGAGCCATATAAAAACGGGTTAGTTCCAAGTAGGAATGCTTTCTGGAACAATCCACGCTAGTGCCATAAGTTTTCATAAGTTCCAATGGCTTATGATGGGTCTCAAGGGAAACTGGTTCTACCAGTCATTAGAACTATAATAACATTGGGCCAAGACATTTTTAGATAATGAGCAGGGAATTAACAAAAGAACTGTGTGAATTGAAGGGAAGCAAACCCTTTTTGGAGACTGCAAAGTTTATTGTTTGTCTACTGAACAGAAAATAAGAATAATAACCACGAGATTTTCGAACCCAGAAAAGTAAATGAAGGAAAATATGGAACTTAGCCGTTATTTTACTAAAATGTATCTAGAGAATGAACACAAGCTAGGATTCTTTATTTCAATAAATTATTCTGAAAATAAATGTAAGCACAGAAAACAACAAAATATTCACGACATAAACAGAATCTAGATGGAATAAACACGCTCATATAAAAATAAGAGGAAACAATCCTCTTGTAACGGAATGGTGAATTAACCTCTGTAAGATAGCAACCGTAGATGAACAAGTGTGGATGATAATAATCTAAGTTAATGGTCATTCGTATAGATTCTATATGAATGAACCGGAGCACATAGTGTTGTTGGAAATGAAATAGTCTCCAAATAAAATTAAGGATAGCACACGATAACTCCCTCCTAGCACAATTAATACATATTTATGTATAACTGTACCATAACACTCGAAACATAATGCTGCAAGAACAGTAATAATATTATCATAATATTCAACACAAATAATCATAAAATTATTGGACTGTTAAAACAGCGAAAAGAGAACTGTTAAATTATACCCGAAGGCATGGTGGAGTAAAACATACAACAAACTAGTCGAAAGGAACTATAACCCAAATATGGTATCAAAGTTATAGAAAACAAGTACAACACCACTATATTAAGCCCTACCTTGATTAAACATTAAACAAGGCCTTGTAATGCCTCTAGCTCAAAGCTAAATCTAGCATAGGGTTGAAACCCTCAACTAGCAAAGAGCGAGAAAACGTAACCATAAAACTCAAAAAGTAATTAAGTGCCATGGAGATTTAGAGCCTGGTCGTGCAAATATTGACAAAGAGAGGACCCGAAGTCCAACTCACAGATGAGAGTGAAGCAACCCATGGGGTTTTGCGGACAGAATCCAAAGGATCTACAATTCAAATCACCAAATGATAAGCCCAAAATAACCAGTACCTAAGGGAAAAAACAAAAACTAAAGTGAGCAAAATTAAACCCTCTACTGAGTTAGGAAACTAAACTCAAAATTATTGAAAGTCTACAGCAAACTACGTGAACACGCTCGAGTCTGTCTATTGACCTTGCTGATGACATCCAATAGTAGAATGAAGCAAGTCCTTTGCAGATGATGCAAACAAGGGTTTCTACAGAAGTGCACGAGAACCAAAAGCCAAGGTGGAGATAAAAGTCATACACCAAGGTCACCATAAGGCATCGTCAAGTGTGATGAATAGAGAGATACGACAAACATTAAACCCTAAACGACAAATACAATCTCAGTTGAGCTAAAACTCACAGAAGTAGAATAAGGGAAACCCTCTACTGAGTTAGGAAACTAAACTCAAAATTATTGAAAGTCTACAGCAAACTACGTGAACACGCTCGAGTCTGTCTATTGACCTTGTTGATGACATCCAATAGTAGAATGAAGCAAGTCCTTTGCAGATGATGCAAACAAGGGTTTCTACAGAAGTGCACGAGAACCAAAAGCCAAGGTGGAGATAAAAGTCATACACCAAGGTCACCATAAGGCATCGTCAAGTGTGATGAATAGAGAGATACGACAAACATTAAACCCTAAACGACAAATACAATCTCAGTTGAGCTAAAACTCACAGAAGTAGAATAAGGGAATGGTGTTTACCTAAGAGAGAGGGAAGCAAACTATGACATGCAGCAATGGAGTTGGAAGTCACTGAAGTCTCGACATGCACAACAAAGGAGTTCAGCTCTCGTAAATAACAAAGAGCAGCAACAAATGTTAGGAAATGGAAGAGATAATGGCTATAGACCCCCAAAACCCTCAAAATGCTCTCCATAATCTGATATAGCACCCATTCTGAGAAGCCAGGATCCTTTGTTAGGTGTGGAAGGAAACCCTAACTAGTGCCTTGGGAGCAACTCAAAAATGTTAATTAAACACACAAGTATATCATGACATTATCTTTGATACCAAGAGGAAATTAGCTTCATGTCAAATTTAGTAATTAAATAGAGGATATGAAATATGGTGGAAAGTATATGATGATCCTAAGTTATAGAAATGTATGATGACACCTTTTGAGATCCTATACCAAATGGATGAAAAGGGTAAACCTATGATGACAATATTATAAGCTTGAGAAAGGATAGTTGAGGAAACATGATTACATCTCACAAATGAAAGTGTACCAGAATAGCTTTAAAAGGAATTTTTTCCCCATCATCCCCTAATAACTGTTGATGAGTTTAGTGGGAATGATAAAATGTGTGGCACTACACACACACACACATATATATAGATAACTAAGTGGTGGCAAAATAAAATGTCGGTAGTTGTGATTGTCATCACATGATGTGTTAACGTGGAAAGGGCCATATGCTACACTTGAAATAAGTACTTAATAACTTGAATAACTCTATGGACCATCAATAGTTGGTTGGAATGAACACAAGTTTACAAAAATATGTGAGTAAAGACAACCTCTATTGCATGGGAGTTGCGAGCAAAGGAAGATCCCATAGCCATTTATACCTAAACAACACGGGGAAATTCCAAATACCATGATCAAGAAGTTATAGAATAAAAAGGTATGCGAACCTCCTATCAATTAAATTAAAAAAGAAATGGAATTGAGAAGCCTCATGAGTGAGGCATGTCATAAAGGAATGATGGTAAGAAAGGTGGTGTATTTAGTTGGTGATTTTTAGTTAATTTTTGTATGATTCTACTCTTAAGTGCTTCTAATACTATGAATATGTGTTTCTAGCCTCAGTAATCTAGTGAGGAAAGATCAAAGGAGAAGAATATCATTTAAAAAAAAACAAATGAATTACGGAATCTTGATTTTTACATGAAATGATCAATAAGTGACATGAACGTAATTATGTTGAGTTACATAAAGGACAAGATAATATTTACTACTAAAGCAGTAAGTTGAAATAATTTCCCTAGAATTTGGTAGCATTTGTTGATTGTGGCTTGTAAAGTATGATGATGCCAAATAAATAGACCACTAGTTATAGGCTATCACAAAGATAAGGTAAGAAATATTTCCTTTTTATGAAGACAAGTAAGGATACAGTATGAAGGGATGATAGGGTAACCAACTACCACTGGGTTGGAATGGAATCATTGTATATTAATAATCCATCAGAATTTATATAACCAACATATCAAAATAATTGGTAGTGAAAGAGGTGGACATGATCCTATTGATAAGAAAGTAACCATATTATAATCATAGGGCAAGTTTGAAACAATCAATATGTATACGAGTACAAAAGGGAGAAGTTCCATGATTGTATACAAAAGTGAAATGGTGTGAACCTATATTGATGATTTGTAATATCGAATTATAAAGAGCCTAAGTTTAATATATACATATACATACACACACACACACACACACACACACACACATATATATATATATCGAGAGAGAGAGAGAGAGAGAGAGAGAGAGAGAGAGAGAGAGAGAGTATAAAATACATTGGGTTAGCACGAGAGAGGAAAAGTAAAATAGATCAAAATGGGCATAACTAAATTTACTTAGATAAGATGGATAGGAATTTGATCATCTTGAATATAATTAGGGGAAGGTACCGTAAACTCTATATATGATGACTAGTATAAGTAATATTAGAATTAGCACAAAATGCACTAGTTATAATTTCTTATAAGAGGATAATAAGTGGTTATGACCATATTATTATTGTGAAGAAAATTGTGCAAACCAAATTGATACGTTTGTGGTTTAAAGCTTGCAGTGTAACCTTATGGTGTGCATTGTCAGCTAGTGTCGTTATTCACTCAGTAAAAGAATTTACCATGATGAATTACACTATAGATTGCTAACCCTAGTTGGGTTATGATGCATATTGGTGATCTTTTACTCAGTGTGTATATATATATATATATATATATAAACTAATAACATTGTAATGAAGACTGAAAAGGTATCCTTAAATATTGGCAAGTAAAACTAACGATTGTGATGATCATGGATGTAGGTTGAACCAGTCGAAGTGATCCTGGTTGAACTTAAGTGCATTCTCGATCAGAGCGGAAAACCTAATACATAAGAAAGTGATTACTTGGTTTGGAAACATATATCCATAGGAGGATACCTCAAAAGTTGAAGATTATATACGCGAGGCGTATTCTGGATTATTGAAGATTCAAGAAACACCAAGGATGGTGTTTCGGTAGAGTGGGGAAGATGTAACACCCCTCAATAAAGTTGTAAACTTTTTGTTACTACAAATGAATTGGTAAAAGTTTTGGGGACAGGAAAAGGCCTAAGATGGATAGTAAAATATAAATGTTATTTTATTTCTTTGAATAAATAATATAAGTTATGGCTAGCCATAAAATACGAGAAAAAGTTCTAAAAGAGAGTTTCATTCACTAAATAGTTAGAAGACAATTATTCCTCTCCCAAGAGATAAATAATCTCAGTTGGAGGGAATAAAACCTGAGGCAAGATTGGAGATTTGGTACGAGTCAGAGGAGGTCCAAGAGAGGTGTAGAAGCTTCAAGCTTTAGAGTTTGAAGCAAGATGTTGTTGAAGGTTGGTAGAATTATGCCATATAGGGTATGCTTAAGCTAGTGTGTGGCCAATGGGATCCTTAAGTGGTGGCCTGGGTGCAGGCGATATTGACAACCTCTCAAATCTAGCTATAAATTCTTCAATTTCAGGCTGAATCTCCCTTTCTACTTCTGGTTGCGTATGAGTCATCTAACAGTAAAATTGACAATAACATGGGTTTTTCCCCAATCACCCCTACCTTGGTTATTGTTCACAAACCAGCCTTTGTTCTTGTCGGAACTGTAAATACACAAGATTTACACAAACACTATCAACAGGCTTTTAGTATAGAATTCATACAATACACTATCGACACTTTATGAAAACATTGTCATGGCTTATAAACAGTCTTCGTGTAATTCCAAAGGAATTACACTATCGGCACTTCTATATTCCAACTCTTGTGTTATATGCAATATACATTATCGGTAGACTTTTATTACAAAGGGTCGGAACAATGCTCTCGACGCTTTAATATGGCGACTCCCCGATGCGATTTGCCACGTGGCTATTGGCAATCGCTTTCAGCGATTATGAAATTCCACATAATAGACTCCTCCCTCTTCAACTTTGTGATGCAATAACCCTATGGGCTCGAAAACTTATCAACCTAGCTATATAGTGTCTCGAGTATGGACTATCGGGGTTTTGGCACTCGACGGTCCCAAAGGTTTCTTCCACGCTCCACTTATGATATTGCAATATTGGTTTAGACCCAATATGGGTATGAACCAAATCCAATGATGTTTTAGGTCTGGAACTATGTTCCGCTAAGGGAATATCAAGATTTCTCTGTGTAAAATAGAGTTTTGTCTGCGGGACTTAACAATGCATTTGAGAAGCCTGCGCTCACTGATATGAAGGGAAAACTTCCCAACATGTCTAATATTAAGAGTTAATTGAAAAAAACAATTGAATTTCCATTAGTACATGTGGAGCCACACAGAACCAGGACTAATACATCTATAAAATACCAATTAACAGAGAGTTAATAACTTAGATGAACACACAGAGGCTTTGCAAAATGATAATGCTTTCGGGCTCTATCTTTTGAGAGATCCACTGTTTCTTATTTATAATTAATAGACAAGCCTTCTCGGCCTTTATCTTGTACAAAAGCATGGATTTTACATATGTGATTTAAAGCCATAAAGCCACTAGAACTTATCATAAAGTGACTTATTACAACTTGATCTTTATTCTTAATTTTATCATTATCCTAAGCTAGAAAAGTATGAACCTTACTGGCTAAAGGACCCCACTCCCTTGCTTGTAGATTTTATTTTTTTTATTTTTGGAATATGTTTGAAGACTTTTTCCCTCTAAGTCACATGCTCCTGCATCAAACTCCTGAGGATAAAATTCTTCATGGGCTCCTGTCCATGAGTTCATCTACAAAACTGCCCAGTCTTTGTAGCATGTCTTCTATAACCCAAGTAGCCTCAGCGGTTCGCAGATCCTTCCATTTTACCAAATACTGGAAGTACTCTAGCCCCCTTTTCTTTTTTTTTCTAAATAATTCTAAATTCTATTACTGAAGCATAGTGATACACTGAGGCTTTAGCCTTTGCATGTCTGTGCCATGGTTTAAGGCATATAACAACAAAATAGGATTGTAACTGCCCAAAATGGGAAAACAGTCCAGTTCAAAAAAGAAATTGCAAAAATGAACTTGCTGCCCACGGAGGGGAAACCGACAATCAATCATAGTATTTGGCATGATTTTCAAAAATGCACAAAAAAACCTTGTTGAAGTAATTCTAGAAAACTAAGACTGGATGACATGTGGCAAGTTGTGTGGCATGCTGTGCTAGCAAGTCAGGTGTTATGAGGCTGCGACAGGTGTTCCTCAATGATGAAACACCTGTAAGGATCAATGTCATTCTCTTCCTGCTGCATTGTTCCCGTGTCGTCTTTTGCCTGAGGGTCACGGTTCTTCTCCTCCACAGTGTTCTTGTCCTGACGATTGTTCTTCTTCTCCCTTGCGTAGTGAGGTCTTCCATCATCCCTCGCTGGCACCTCACAGATTGGGCTTCCTTCTTCATTGACTGGCTTCTCGTGGAAGGTAATTGAGATGGTGGCTATTATGACTAGTTGGTTCAGGGAGCAGCGATAAGTGAATTGGGCTGAGTGAAGGGGTTGCTGTGAGCTGGAAGGAATGTCAATGATTGGGGAGGCAGAGTGCATCGTTAGAAGTGTAGAGCTCGAGAGCAGCCACTATGAGTGTTTGGATAGCAGCCAAAGACCAACTGAGCTGAGGGGGATGAGGAGTCTGAGGTAGGAGAAGGTGGAGGACGAGGTAGTCTACCTCTGCTACTCCCTCTTTTGCTTCACATTCTATGGTAGAGCCTAGGCATTTTGATGCTGGAGCGAAGAAAATATCTGCTAGGAGGTAGCTCAAAGGAATGAGGAGGCGCAACAGGTTCAGAGGTAGGCTCAGACGAAGGAATAGTAGCAGACGCAGAATGTAGAATGAGGTTGCAAATAAAGCTCTGGGAATAATGATTACCCAGGCCAAATTCAATGCAGCATAGAATGTTGCAACACCTGCCCGTAGCAGTGCGTGAGCTTGGTTCCACTGCAACTAGTGGACAATGACATTACAGAGGTGAAGGATTAGAGACAAAGGAGGTGGAGTTGAAATTACCAGAGGGCTCCATTAAGCAGAGCTGAGGTAGGTAGACACAACTAGGGTTGTTAGTGTGCCAGCTTAAATGCCATTTACTATTGATGTTAATTCATTTTATGGTTTTGTGTGTGGGATTACAGAGGACCATGTGGCCAGGCAACTTGTTGTCCCATTCCCCCTCCAGCATATCAGTTCCGACATACACCCACATCTGGAAGATGTGCTTCCTTGTGCACCGGGTTAGTACATTCTTGTGATTGAGTTTTATCATTTAGGATGTTGATGGATCCTAATTGGAGTACTTGATAATGTTCGACTCCTCTGTTTTCTAGAAGATCAACAACCTTGTTTCCCTCTCTCTTGACATGAGTGAAAGTGATGGCTCTTCTATTTTTTATCCATTACTCTTTTAGTTCTAGATGAGCTGACAGTCTCCAATTGGTGGCTACTTTCGAAGCTGGGGTCCCCATTTGTATTTGGGTAGCCATGTTTATGAGGATTTGAGAATCCCCTTCTATTATAATAGGATGAAAGTGATGTTGATTAGCTAGACTCATTCCTTGCCATAATCCTTCCAGTTCAGCTGAATTATTTGTGTCCCAGCCAGTTAATCCAAAGTATAGTAATAGAGGTTTGCCTTCATGATTTTTGAATATGCCTCCATGTCCTACTTTGCATGGGTTGCCTTTTGAGGCCCCATCAAACTTTAGTTTGATCACATTTTTTAGAGGGGGATTCCGTTGAGTGGGCAGCTTAATAATGACTGTGGTTTCATTGTGATCATCCTAAACCTACGAAATTCGAATATCCCAATTTCCCCAAATATTCTATTCCTATTCCTAAGTGGGGAGGTCCTCTGCTCTCCATTGTTGGAGGGCCAGGGTTTCTTGAATGTTTTGGAATATATTGTTCCAAATGATTTCCAGTGGAGTGCTTTCATTTTTGAAAATTCTTTTGCTTCTTTCCTTCCAAATTGTCCATAGTAGTAGACCCAGTAGGATTGTCCATAGAGAATTTAGAAGCTCGCTGTTGTAGGGAGCAGGGGCCCAATTGTGAATGGTACTTGTAATATCTCCTGATATTCTGCAAGTTCGTTGACATATGAAGGTGAATTTGTCCCATAATTGGTTGGCTAGGTGGCAAGAATCCATGAGGTGCTGAATAGTTTCACTTTGATTCTTGCAATTAGGACAGTATGAAGGTCCCTGGAATCCTCTTTTGATGAGATTGTCCCATATAAGAATTCTTTGATGATAAAGTAGCCAGGTGAATGTAGAAACTTTGGGCCATATTCCGGTGGTCCATAATTATGTCCAGACGGGGTCTACTGGTTCCTGTGTTTGAAGCATCAACATATATGCTTCTTTTGTTGTGAAAATCCCCCTTGGGGTGTAGTCCCATGTTAAAACGTCTTTTTTGTTTATGTATTTGATTTTCCTATTGGTGAGCTCTTTGTGCAATTCTCTGTAGTAGTCTTCCATTCCTTGATGAATTATCCATTTAGCCTGTTTCCATTGCCTGAATTCTTGATTGATGTTTTGAGTTGAGCGCTGAGAGACTTTTTCATTTTGCTTGATATTATTTCCTTCAATATTTTGAGGAAGGAGGACTTCGATAATTTTGGGTCACTATTGCCATGAGTCTGCCCAAAATCTAGTAGTTCTACCATCTTGTATAAACTATGATGTTGTATTAGAGCTCTATGTTGTTTTGCTGCATTCCAAATTAGAGAGCTTGCATCTATATTGGTGATTTTGATTAGCTCTTTCAACAGTCGATTATTCACATACTTTGCAGTCCAAAGTTTGGCCCATGGTGTGTGTGGGCTTGATACCCATTGGCACCATAATCTTGCTCCCATCAAGGCATTACCATGTTGAGGATCTCGCAGTCCTAGACCTCCCTGCTTTTTTGGTGTGCAAACTGTCGACCATTTTACTAGTGCCCATTTGTGATTTTGCCTTGAGGAGCCCTAGAGAAAGTTGCGCTGCATGTCTTTGATCTTTTTGAGCACCCATTTCAGCACTGCGAGTACTGAGAAAAGATATAGAGGCATATATTGCAGTATAGGCTTGATTAGAATAAGCTTGCTTGCTATATTGAGAGCTTTGTAAGGCGATAATGATAGCCAACCTTCAATTTTCTCGAGGATGAGCTGCCAGGATGTGTGCTTTATTTCCGAGTCTATGAGTGGAGCACCCAGATATTTGGAGGGTAGTTTGGCCAATGAAAATCCTATGATTCGGGCAATGACTCTTTGGGTTGGAGTGGGAGTGTGGAAGAAGAAAATTTGAGATTTAGCCATGTTTATTGTGGTTCCCGAAGCAAGAGAGAAAGTGTCTAGCAAGGCTTTGAAAGAGTGAGCTTCGTGGACTGAGGGGTGTCCAAACAACATGTTATCATGCAGAAATTATTCATGAGTAATGGTAGAGGTTCCATGGACAGAGATGCCTCTGAGGTCTTGGGATTGAACAACATGCTTTATAAGGTAACCCAAGCCTTCTGCCATGAGGACAGAAAGAAAGGGATATCGGGGATCTCCTTGTTGAATTCCTCTAGAGGGGGAGAAGGGACTTGAGGGAACACCATCAACTAAGATAGAGAAGAAAGTGGAGGATATTAAATTCATAACCCATATGACCCATGTTGGGCTAAAACTGAAGGCAGTAAGCATTTTTTTTATGTAAGTCCACCTTAATTTATCAAATACTTTAGATAAATCAATTTTGAGAAGCATACCTGCATGTTTGTTTTTCTTTAGGGAATGTATGATCTCATGAGTCAAGATTATGCCATCCAGTATTTGACAGCCTTTGACATATCCTGATTATTCCTCTAAGATGAGAATTTGGAGTAGTGGTTTGAGACAGTTGGTGATGACCTTCGAAATGATTTTGTATATGACATTGCATAGAGCAATGGGTCTAAACTTCTCCGGAGTGCTCGACTGATCTTCTTTGGGGATGAGAGCCTATGAATATAGCACTGAGAGAAGGAAGAAGCCAATGCATAGTTCTGGATTCATCTACCACCTTCGAGACCTCCATTTTGATTAGTTCCCAGAAGTGATGGAAGAAGTTGGAGGTGACGCCATGAGGTCTAGGGGCTTTCCCATATTTCAGTTGAGCTAATGTTGGTTCTACTTCCAACATAGTGACTGGTCAAAGTAATAGCTGGTTGTGCTCTTCTATGATGATTTTTGGAATATGTTGGAGAATTTTGTTTATAGCAAGTTGTCTATTTGTTGGCGACTCTTGATGTGCTGTTTTGAAATGGTTAAGGAGCTCTCTCTCAATGTCTTCATGTTTCTCCGATCGTTCTCCTTGTTGATTTTGAAGATGTGCAATGGTGTTATGCATTATTCTCTGGATAGTCATGCGATGAAAGAATTTAGTGTTTCTTTCCCCTTCTCTTAACCATCTGATTCTTCATTTTTGTTTCCCAAGCATCTCCTCTTGCTTCCTTCTGTCTTCTATCTGTGTGAGGAGATCTTGTTCTTGATTTACTAGTGTTTCGATTCTGCCGCCTTCAATGATTTTCTATTGGAGTTCTATCATGCTTTGCTTGAGCAGTTTTTGACCTTGAAATATGTTGCCAAAGGTAGAGTGATTCCAGTGCTTGATTTGCTTTTTAAGATGCTTGAGCCATTTTTGGAATTGATACATAGTTGACCCTTCAGGAGGAGTAAAGTTGTTCCATGCTGAGTTGACTATGTTTTTGAAACCTGGATGTGTGAGCCAGAATGTTTCAAATCGGAAAGGTTTCTTGATTGAGTCTCCAGGTCTTGTCCACTGAAGTGAAAAGGGCGAGTGATATGAGCCTGATGGGGGTAGTATTGAAGCAGTGATGTTGCCTCCCAAATGTACTGATTTATCTGAAATTAGAAATCTATCCAGCCGAGAGGCAATTTGTTGAGGTCCTGATCTTTTATTATTCTAGGTGTAGAGACCATTATTCAATGGAACATATATTAGCCAATTATTTTGTATGTAATCTCTGAAGCATCTGCTTTCATTGTCCAATTTTACTCTGCCGCCTTTTTTCTCCTCCACTTTAGTGATTATATTGAAATCCCCACATATGATCGAGAGTGGGCATATTCTTGTGGAATTGAGAGTTTCCAACATGTTTTTCAGTGCATTCTTTTACATAGAGTCCTGAGGGAAGTATACATTTGTCAAATGACCATGTATGTTTGTTCCTATGATGTGAAAGGTAGCGTGTATAAAGTGATGAGAGGCATGAAATTCTATGAGTGAAATACTGTGTGTATTCTAAGTGATAGCAAGCCCTCCTGATGCACCATACACATCAACCATCACGGTTTGACATCCCGGCCAATCTTTGGAGAGAATAGAACCCAATGTGATATTGTTGCATTTTGTTTCCTGCATGAAGAAGATATGGGGTTTTTCATGTTGTATCATGCTTTTAATCATTCTGTATCTCCCAGGACTGTTGAGTCCTCTTAAATTCCATGAGATGAGCTTCATGATTGACCAGTTGGTAATGATCTGTAATACTTGGTTAGCTTGGAGCATCTACCAGACTCCACTAGCATTTCCCCAATGAGGATGGTGCATTGTAGATCTATCTTTCCACCCCTTTTCTTTCCATATTTGTTTGTGTGTTTCCCATCCCAGCTGCTTCTTGGTTTTATACCCAAGGTTCTTTGTTGTTGTACTCTTGAGAGTACTACTTCCAAATTTTCGAGTTACCTATCCAGTATTCTGTCAAACTCCTTCTTTTTGCAAGCTTGTTCAAGACGGAAGATGTCTAGGTCTCCTAGATCAAAGCTCTCTGGTTCTTCTTCCATGTGACTTTGTTGGCTACTCTTAGCCATGAGGTGGGTTGTTTTGATTGGGTTTGTCAGAAAATTGTCAATGTCCATTCCTTTTGCTGACCATAGGACCGTGTCTTCCTATTGGAAGGGGGTGGGTTGAGGAGCTTCTGGCTGGTGATCTATTTTTTTTTTCCTACAGAGGTAGACTAGATTCATTGGGTTTAGGTGAGGTAAACGGATTGGTAGCTAGCATGGTGGTTGGCTCAACTATTTTGGACATATCTGATTCTAGAATGTCTTGGTGTGATAGAAGATCAAAGCTATTACTCTTGGATGGTATAGATAAGGTGGGTAGGGGGTTTTTGGGTCCATGAGGGGGTTTCTTGGTGTGCTTCTTTTGATTTACGACTTTGGTGAACCCTTCAGAGTCAGATTTTTCCGAGTGGTTAGTGGGTTTGGGGGTTACATTTAAGGGATAGTCACAGAATAGATGGCTATGAGCATGGAATTTTCTACATCTAGAGGGCACATGTTCATAATCTATGGGTTGTATCCATTGAAAGTCATCATGAAGAAGGTTACTGTGTCCGTGAGAGCCTTTCCGAGTTGCATGTATATGCATATGCGAGCATATGACGTGTACCTTCGAAGCTTTGTTTCCTTTGCAATCTTTATGAACTCTCCTAGCCCATTACCAATGGCTTTGAGTGATTATTCATCCCAATATTCTAGAGGTAAGGAGTACATTTGAATCCATACTGGTGCCCAGCTGAAGTCTTCCTTGTCTGGGTTAAATCTTTCTATCCAATCTCTTAGGTATAGACCCGCAAGATTGAAAACGTAGGGGCCTCCATCGAGGATGTGGTTTCTGTCTTCAATGCAGTTGAAGTTGGCCATAAAAAATCTTTTTGGGCCCAACTAAAGGGTAACATGCCCTTTTGGCTTCCATTTTGAGGTAATCCATCCTTGCAGGACTTTCTCAGTTGGCCAATAGCCAATGAATTTGCCGATAAGCGTGTGATCCTTCATATATTATATTTGGGCATTGATTCTATGGCTTGGTAGATCTATCTTGGGGCGGTCCACTACGATAGGCTTGCATGTGGATGACTTTGCCTTCTTTGGTTCTTCAAGTCCTATGGAGGTGTTCTCCTTTCCTTTTTTCAAATCTTTCGCTTCCTGCCACTGAGCAGGTTGGATCAGTGGCTGTTCCATGTTCCTGGATAACGATTGTTCAGTTTCATTCCTATTTTTTCTGCTACCATCATTGCTGCCCATGGGGGGAGGCCTTGTGGCCTCCCCCATCTAAATGTTCATTATTTGACTCTGTGAGCTCGACTAAGCCCATGCTTGAAGTATTACAACTTGTCTCTAATGATCTGCCGTGCCTGTCTTTGTGTTGTGGAAGGGTTTGTCAGAAACCCTCGTCTTCCATTTTTTCTTTGGCTCTTAGGTTTCCCCCCATACATCATTGGTATTATTAAGCATAATAAAATCAATTTTTCATTGCCTTGTCTTCATAAACACCTTCTTGTCCATAATTCTTTCTAGCTGCAACTCCTTTGTTGTGAGTAATTGTTTTACCCAATCAATCTCTTAGATCTCTTGATCTTGTATTGTATCATCTTAGCTCCACTTTCATACTTGTATAGGTCTACAACATTAAAAATTGGTGATATTCCAACATCAGGGGGTAACTCAATCTCATATCGTTTGCAAAAAACTTTCTTAACACTATGCATGGTCCAATTTTCTTGAACTTCAATTTATTATACTCCCTCTTTAGAAACCTCTCCTTCTTGAGATGTGCTAAAACCAAATCCCCAACTTCAAATTTCACCTCTCTTCTTCTCATATTTGCTCTAGTTTTGTACTTGATGTTGCTATCTTGCAACTACTGCTTCACTTGTTCATGTATTGCTTTCATTTCTGAAGCAAAATCTTCACCCTCTGCACTTCTCATCTCTTCTTTCCCCAAATTTCTTAATTTAGATATTCCTCTTGGATGCATTCCATAAACAATATGGAATGGACTCTGTCCCGTACAACTGTTAGGCAAGTCATTATATGCATACTTAGCTTGTGCCAATACTTGATCCAATTGCTTTAGATGTTCTGCAGTAAGGCTCCTTAAAAGATTGCCTAAACTTATGTTCACCACTTCAGTCTGTCCATTAGTTTGTGGATGATAGGTAGAACTGAAACTTAATTTAGTTCCCAGCTTCTTCCATAGTGTCCTCCAGAAATGTCCAACAAATTTGGAATCCCTGTCTGAGACAATACTTTTAGGAAACCCATGCAATCTTACAATCTCCTAAAAAATAAATTAGCAATGTGAGAAGCATCACTAGTTTTATAACATGGAATAAAGTGTGCTATTTTTGAAAATCTGTCCACTACAACAAAAATTGAATCATTACCTCTTTGAGTCTTTGGTAAGACCAAAACAAAATCCATACTTGCCATATCCCAAGGCCTATTTGGAATTGGTAATGGGATATAGAAACCTATGTTTTGGCTTCTTCCCTTTTCATATTGACAAACTTTGCAAGCTCTCACATACTTCTCCACTTCAGATTTCATTTTCAGCCAGAAATAAAATATGTTTAGTTGTTCAAAAGTCTTGTCTATGCCAAAATGTCCTGCAAGTCATCCACTATGTTTTTCTTTGATCAAATTCTCCCTCATTGAACAATTTGGTATGCACAACTGATTTTTCTTAAATAACAGCCCATCTTGTAAGAAGTAATCCAACCATTTAATCCTATCCACCAAAACATGATTTTTACAAGCCTCAGATGCCTCTTTAAAATATGAATCAGTCTCATACAATTCCTTAAGAAAATAAAAACCCAACACTTGGATTTGACTCTTTGAAGCAATACATTTCTCCTACTTAAGGCATTTGCAACTTTATTTGATTGACCATTTATATGCTTCAAAAAAAATGGAAACCTTGAAGATACTCTACCCATTTAGCATGTTTCTCGTTGAGCTTTGGCTGATGCATTATAAATTGTAGTGCATGGTTATCTCAATAAAGGATGAATTCCTTTGACATTAAATAATGCCTCCAATTCTTCAATGACTGCACTACTGCGTAGAAATCCTTATCATAAGAAGAATACTTCTTTTTGGAATCATTTATATTTTCACTAAAATAAGCTATTGGTCGATCTTCCTCACTTAAAACACCTGCAATTGCTTCTCCGCTGGAATCACACTTCACTTGGAAAGGTTTGTTAAAATTAGGTAGAACCAAAATAGGCTTTTTAGTGATTTTTTCTTTAACAGCTAAAAATTCTTTTCTGCTTTAGCAGTCCATCTAAATGGTCGTTTATCCTTCTTTATGATCTCATAGGTGCATTAATCCTACTAAAATTCTTGATGAATTTTCTATAAAAGTTAGCAAGACCATGAAAGATCCTTACCTCAAAAACACTCTTGGGTGAAGGACACTCCATAATTGCCTTGATCTTTTTTGGATCCATCTTCAGCCCTTCAATAGAAATAACAAATCCCAAGTACACTAGCTCTTCTTTCATTAATGAACACTTCTTCAAATTCAGCAATAATTTCTCTTGCTGCAGCCTTTGTAAAACATAATTTAAATGCCTCATATGCTCTGTCTTAAACCTATTGTAAACTAATATATTGTCCAAATATACTATTACAAACTTACCAATGAAATCTTTAAGAACATCATTCATTAGTCTCATAAATGTACTTGGTTCATTTCAAAACCCAAAAGGAATTACTCTCCACTCATACAGTCCCTCATTTGTCTTAAAAGAGGATTTCCACTCATCCCCTTCTCTTATTCTTATTTGATGATACCCACTTTTAAGACCTAGATTTGAAAAATACTTTGCTCCACTCAAGCAATCCATTAAATCTTCAATTCTAGTTAATAGAAGTATGTACTTGATTGTGATTTTATTGATGGCTCTTGAATCTAAACACATTCTCGAGCCTCCATCTTTCTTTGGACTCAACACTGTTGGTATTGCACAAGGACTCAAGCTTTCTTTGATCAACCCTTTGTCAAACAATTCTTGCACCTGCTTCCTAACCTCTTCATTTTTTGTAGGAGTCATTATGTTAGCTGCTTTGTTAGGTAGATTTTCTCCAAGTATCAAATCTATATGATGGTTGATTCTTCTGATGGTTGGTAATTCATTAGGAAAATCATCAACAATAATATCACAATATTTCTCGAACATTTCTTGAATTTCAATGGGTAAAACATAAACTTTAGTAGAAGTCATTATTACCTTGGGCTTGCAAATTACAACAAAATTAACCTCATTTTTCTTCAATCTGCTTCAAGTATTCCTTTCCTCCAAGTAACAAAGTATTTGGATCAATCTTCTTTCCTGGTACATCTTCTTCTTACACAGGCATCAATGTATGATTGACACCATCCTTTCCAAACTTGTATGTTTTTCTTTTCCCATCATGCATGGCTCCTCTGTCATATTGCTAAGGTCTTCCAAGAAATATGTGACACACATCCATTGGCATCACATCAAATATGATTTAATCTTTGTACTTGCCCAGCTAAAATTCCACTTCACACTGTTCATTCACCAATAGTTGATGTCCCTTTTGTAATCATGACACCTTGTAAGGTGTTGGATGTTTCATTGTCTTCAGCTTCAATTTCTGCACCACTTCTATAGAGACCAAATTAT